>BLSH010351732.1:160678-171741 GCA_018402905.1 Glandirana rugosa | reverse complement strand
CACAGAAGCCCAGAAGCTATATAGGACATTATAAATAGATGCTTACAGAAGATTTGACAATAGTGCCTTGCAAAGTGCTCATGAAATGCAAGTGCTGTATTGAAGCAAAAGCCATACGTGCTCCCCTTCCACAGGTTTTTCAAAGAAAAAACACTCACCCCCCTGCAGCTCATACACAATGACGTATTCGGACCAATCTCCTCCCACGTCAGGTGGGAACAGATATCTACTGACTTTCATTGACGATTATTCCAGGTACATAACTACTTATCCGATGAACACAAGAATGAAAAATCAGAGAAACTTCAAGAGTTTGTTGCCATGCCTAGCAACAAATTGCAATGCAAACCAGGAATATTACGGACCGACAATGGCGGAGAATACATAAGAAAGAAGTGGCCTCATACCTGAAGAGACAAAGAATAGTACACCAGACAACCACACCATACACTCCTGAACAAAATGGTGTAGCAGAAAGCAAAAACCGCACTTTTATAGAAATGGCCAGGTGCAAGTTGTCGGATGCCAACCTACCTCACAAATACTGAGGAGAAGCAGTTATGACCGCAACCTACCTACAGAACAGACTACACTCAAGAGCCATTAAAAGTACTCCATTTGAAATGTGGCATGGATCAAAGCCTAGCATTGAGCACATCAGAGTGTTTGGATGTAAAGCATATGCCTATATTCCAAGTGCAAAGCGATCCAAGTTGGAGAACAGAGCCATAGAGGGCATTCTAGTAGGCTACAGTGAGCAAACTAAGGGTTACAGAATCCTACACCCAAAGACTGACAAAGTGACAATAAGCCGTAGTGTTTATTTTGATGAGAGCCCATCACCAGAAACACCGATCCCTGAAAGCTTTGAAGGGAATATGCCAAGCAAACCAGAATAAAAAGTCGACCAAAGTGAACCTGTGCAGGAGTCAGAACAAGAGGTGGAACTAACACTACCTAAATCAAATTCTCCACCAGATTCTGCTGAACTGCCTGAAGTCAGAAGATCCAATCGGACTACAAAGGGGATACCACCCTGCAAGCTGTCATACACTGCCAAAACACACAGCATACTTGAACCAACATCTTGGGAAGATGTAGAAAAAAGGCCAAAACATGAAGCCAAAAATGGAGAAAAGCAGCAGAAGAAGAATTAAAGTCAGAAAATAAAACCTGGACACTCACAGAGCTCCCTCCGAAACCGCAAAACTCTATAAAGTAAATGGACGTTCAAAGTAAAGTCAGACGCAGAAGGGAATATCCACAAATACAAAGCCAGATTATTTGCCAAGGGTTACTCCCAGAAATTTGGTGAGAATTACAATGAAACATTTGCTCCCGTCGTAAAGCTCCCCACCATCAGAGTGCTTCTTAGTGTTGCAGCTGGGAAGGGCATGCAAGTGAAACACCTAGACGTTAAAACTGCTTTCCTGGAGACATTAAGGAAGAGCTCTACTCTACATGGATCAACCACCAGGGTTTGAGCAAGGAGATAACCTTGTGTAAATTTCAGAAGAGCATCTACGGTCTTAAACAATCTGCAACGATGTGGAATGAGAAAGAGAATGAAGTGTTTACTAGAGAGGGATTCTCAAGAAGTAAAGCAGATCCCTGTCTCTACTCCAAGATGAATACGCATCCTTATCTATGTTGAGGACATTATAACTTGTTTTGAATAAGAAGGGGATTACAATCAGATATTTCACAAGCTAAAAGAACATTTTGAAATCAAAGAGCTAGGGAATATTAGCTACTATCTGGGAATCCAATTAGAGAGAGAAGAAGATGGGAGTTATCTTCTGAACCAATCACAGAAAATCTCTACAATCTTGGAACAAGATGCAAAGGAAGTGAAAACTTCTATGGAACCAAACTCCTATGGAACCAAGCTGGAATCTAAAGAGCAATGAAGCAGAAAACTTGCTACCCAACAATGATAGGTATCGCAGAGCTATCAGTAAGCTGCTATATGTTGCCACTGTGACAAGACCACACATAGCCACAGCAGTGGGCATACTATGCAGGAAAGTTGCAGCTCCCTGTCAGCGTGACTGGTACGCAGTGAAGAGAGTGATGCAATACCTCAAAGGAACAATTCAGATGAAGTTACGGTTATCAGCAACATCACATCCAAAAATGTTCGGATACGTGGATGCTGATTAGGCTCAGGACTGCACAGACCGCAAATCCACAAGTGGATTCATCTTCCAGTATGGAGAAGGAACCATAAGTTGGTCTAGTCGAAAGCAAGCAACTGTTGCTCCATCTTCAACTGAAGCAGGGTACATCGCAGCAGCACATGCTTGTCAAGAAGCGATATGGATTCTTCAACTTTTTGTGGACATTGGGATAGACATGTCAAAACCAATTCCCATTTTTGAAGAGAACCAGGGCTGTATAAAACTTACACAATTAGAAAGGGTCAATCCTAGGACCAAACACATCAATGTCAAGTATCACCTACTGAGGGACAATCAAGAGCAAGGTGTTATTGACATTCCATACTGCCCATCAGAGGAGATGACTGCTGATGCACTCATCAAGCCTTTGTTGAAGGAACGCCATTGTTATATCCAGAAGAAGCTGAATGTAATTTGACAAAGCACATACTGTTGAGAAGGGGTGTTGGAAAAAGCAACAGCATGTAATGTACTGTGTACTGTGAACAATGCATTATACCTATCTATAGCAGCAGGTGGCACTGCAGTATTATAGTGTATAGTTCAGGCTTTCTATGATATGAGAGGAAGTACCCTCTGTATCTAAGTATGCACTCGTTTGTTATTCTGTTCCTGTTTTTCCTGTTCCATGATGTAATATTCTCCAGAGAAAGTAATGCGTTTGTTGTATACAACAATCTTCCAAGCATGATTTCAATACTCGGCTAACACAATCAGTGCTGCCCTGATAGCGCTGATTGTTTATTCATAATAGTAAAAAATTACCCAGTTCTGTAGGCGCTGTGGGATTTAACTACAGCTGCATGTGACTGTACAAACCTGGCAGATGGATTACACATCTTTGAGTGATCTACAAGTACCGATACTTAACCACTTCAGCCCCAGAAGGATTTCCCCCTTAATGACCAGAGCACTTTTTGCGATTCGGCAACGGGGTCGCTTTAACTGACAATTGCACAGTCGTGCGACGTTGTACCCAAACAAAATTTGCGTCCTTTTTTCCCCACAAATAGAGCATTCTTTTGTTGGTATTTGGTCACCTCTGTGTTACTTCTGATCACCGCTATAAACAAAAAAAAGCGTAAATTTTGAAAAAAAAAACAATATTTCTTACTTTTTGCTATTATACACATCCAAAAAAAAAATGTATATATAAACAAACAAATTCCTACGTCAGTTTATATATTCTTACTCATATTTTTGGTGAAAAAAAATCGCAATTGGCATATATTGATTGGTTTGTGCAAAAGTTGCCGCGTCTACAAACCATGACAATTGATTTATGGTGTTTTTATTCATTTATTTATTTTTACTAGTAAGGGCAGTGATCTGTGATTTTTATCTGGACTGTGATATTGCGGTGGACATGTCGGACATTTTTTACACTTTTTTGGGACCATTGACATATATACAGCAATCAGTGCTATGAAAATGCACTGATTACTGTGTAAATGTCACTGGCAGGTTAGGGGTTAACACTAGGGGGCGATCAAAGATTTAAATGTGTTCCCTGGGATGTGTTTCTAACTGTGTGGGGGCTGGGCTGACTGGGGGAGGAGAGTGATCTCTGCTCCCATATACAGTGAACAGAAGATCACTCTCTTCTCCCCTGTCAGAACAGAGATCCGTATGTTTACATACACGGATCCCCATTCTGTCACTGCGGGAGAGCGATCGCGGGTGGCCGGCAGAAATCGAGTCCGCCCCCACCTCTACACAGTGAGCGTGCGCGCCCACAACGCTCACTCCTGCGCCCGCTGTCAGGTAATGGCGATCTGCATTATCAAGCCACTTTGTCGCCGTCATTTGACGGCGGGAGGTCAGGAAGTGGTTAAAGTCAAGTATTTGCCAATACACAACACAGGTGTCAACAACCTCTGTTACAATGTAGCAGAAAAAAACACTGTGTAGGCAATTTTTACAGGACAGTGCTTAGTGTAGCCTCTATGAAGCATTATGCATTTGTGTTACAGGTTTAAATACTTTTTAGATTTTACCACAGACTGTTACTCAGCAATAGTAGGATAGATATGAAAAACGAATAGCCATTAGGGATGGGCGAACGGTTCAGCCTGAGCATGGGTTCAGGCCGAACATAGGCTGTTTGCCCTTTCGCTGAACAACCGAATTACCAGGTCGTTCGACCGTTTGTTCAACCTGCCGAACCACCACAATGCACTGCACCGCCGCACAGTGCATTGAAAGCCCTGATTGGCTGAAGCAATGAAAGCTTTGCCCAATCAGGGCACAGAGCACTGTCCGAGCCATAATTGGATGCTGTCATGATGACTCAATCCAATCATGACTCATTGCTCTTAGTCCCACCCCACACTATAAAAGTACTCTTTCAATAGTGGCCATTTTCTGTGTGATATCGGTGGCGTGGAGAGAGATAGAACAGGGCTCTGTTCAGTGCTGCTAGACAGTTAATGTGCTATAGTGTGCTATTGTGATTCTATTCTCAGTGTAGAATATTAGGTTAGTGTGAATCTAGGGATAGTCAGTGTAAGTGTAGTGATGACCATTCATCTTTACATTAGTGTGAATCTAGGGATAGTCCAGTCAGTGTAGTGTGTGACCACCATTCATGTTTATATTAGTGTGAGTCTAGGGACAGTTCAGTCAGCGTGAGTGTAATGACCACCATTCATCTTTACCATAGTGTTAATCTAGGGACAGTTCAGTCAGGGTGAGTGTAGTGTGACCTCTATTCATCTTTACATTAGTGTGAATCTAGGAACAGTTCAGGCAGTGTGAGTGTAGTGAGTGACCACCATTCACCTTTACATTAGTGTGAATCTAGGGACAGTTCAGTCAGGGTGAGTGTAGTGATCGTTTAACACTGTATATTTCATTGCGTTACTGCAAGTTTAACGCCATATAGTTCTGTGGGTTACTGCAAGTTTAACGCCATATAGTTCTGTGCATTACTACAAGTTTAAAGCCATATAGTTCTGTGCTTTACTGCAAGTTTAATGCCGTATATTTAATTGCGTTACTGCAAGTTTAACGCCATATAGTTCTGTGCGTTACTGCAAGTTTAACGCCATATAGTTTTGTGCGCTACTGCAAGTTTAACGCTGTATATTTCATAGCGTTACAGCAAGTTTAACGATATATACAGTAATTCTGTGCGTTACTGCAAGTTTAACCCTGTATAGTTCATTGCGTTACTGCAAGTTTAACGTCATATAGTTTTGTGTGTTACTGCAAGTTTACCACCGTATATTTCATAGCGTTACTGCAAGTTTAACGCCATATAGTTCATAGCATTACTGCAAGTTTAACGCCGTATATTTCATTGCATTACTGCAAGTTTAACACCATATAGTTCTGTGTGTTACTGCAAGTTTAACGCCATATAGTTCTGTGGGTTACTGCAAGTTTAATGCCGTATATTTCATAGCGTTACTGCAAGTTTAATGTCATGTAGTTCTGTGCATTTCAGGTGAGCCGTATCAGCTACTAGATCCACTAACCAAAGGATGAGGCAGGGTGCAAGCCCTGTCACTGCAGCAGCATGTCAGGTAGAAAGAAAATAGGATTAGCTGTAGAGTTGAGCGAACACCTGGACGTTCGGGTTCGGAGGGTCCGTACAAACTTTGTGAAAAAGTCCGGGTTCGGCACCGAACGTTGCCCGAACGTTATCACGGACCCCGAACCCCATTGAAGTCAATGGGGACCCGAACTTTTAGGCACAAAAATGGCTGTAACAAAGTCCTGGCAAGTGCTAGAGGGCTGCAAAAGGAAGTAAAATGGGGGTAAGAGTAGGACAAGTGCCCTACAAAAAAATGGGGATAGGGAAAATAAATTAAAATCAAATAAACTAGGAGATGATTTTTGAACAATAGTGTGTCCTTTACAGCTGCAGCTAGAACCTCTCCCTTTAGAACTAGGAGATGATTTTTGAACAATAATCTGTCCCTCTAAGCAGAAGCCTCTACCTAGTGCACTCAGATCGCTCGATCCCACAATCCCACGATCGCTCGATCCCACAATCTGACCGTTGTGTACGATCCCACAATCTGATCGTTGTGTACGATCCCACAATCTGATCGTTGTGTACGATCGTAACGATCATTGTGTTAGGCAGGGTTTGATCTGCAATCTGTCACTCAAAGCAGCAGTATGTGAAATCTCAAATTACTCCAACAATCTGATCGTTGTGCACGATTGTAGCGATCATTGTGTTATGCAGAGTTTGATCTGCAATCTGCAATCTGTCACTCAAAGCAGCAGTATGTGAAATCTCAAATTTCTGCAATCTGTCCCTCAGAGCAATAGCAGTAGTAATCTCAGGATGTAGGGTCAGATGTTAAAACGTCTGCAATCTCTCCCTCACAAAAACGCCGGCAGCATCCTCCCCACACTAACCCAAGAGCATGTGACATGCAGCACTGTGACTCCAGCTTATATAGAGGCTGGGTCACATGATGCACTGGCCAATCACAGCCATGCCATTAGTAGGCATGGCTGTGATGGCTTCTAAGGGCAAACCAGTGAAATGCTTGTTGATTGGCTGCCCTTCAGCTATTCAACATACGTGATCAACTACCAGAACCCAGAACCCGAGCCCGAACGTTTTTTGAAATGTCCGTATTCGGGTCCGGGTCCCGGACACCCGAAAAATCGGTACGGACCCGAACGTTACAGTCCGGGTTTGCTCAGCACTAATTAGCTGTACTCCCGTTGAAAAAATATAACAAAGTTTCTTTATTCAATAGTATAAAAGCACAAAACAGGTACAGGCAGAGGAAGGTCAAATAGGTAGACGCGTTTCACACCATGGTCGGTATTGATGAAGCACTCATAGAATGTGAAACACATCTAACTACTTGACCTTTCTCTGCCTGTACCTGTTTTGTGCCTTTATACTGTTGAATATTTGTGCAACAGCAGTGCAGCCAATCCTATTTTCTTTCTACCTGACATGCTGCTGCAGTGACAGGGCTTGCACCCTGCCTCATCCTTTGGTCCCTCGATCTAGAAGCTGATACGGCTCACCTGTGAGCAGTGATACGTTCAACTATCTACCTAGTTCTGTGCATTACTGGAAGTTTAACGCTGTATATTGCATTGCGTTAGTGCACGTTTAATGTAGTACATTTCTGTGCATTACTGCACGTTTGACCTAGTATATTGCAGTATATTATAGTGTATCTGTGGAGTGTGTCAGTCACTATTTCTTTTCACGTAAGGCCATTCCAGCTCTCTACCATCACGTGGAAGGCAATGTTGGGGCATCATTGTGCAAGGCAGTCAGTCGCAATGTCCATGTTACTGCTGACATGTGGTCCAGCAAGCATGGGCAGGAACAATATATTTAATTCACAGCACACTGGGTAACTCTGCTTGCAGCTTGAAAGGATGCAGGACAGGGATTAGTGCTGCAGCTTGTTGTGCTCCCATGTCTCCATACAGCTGGTGATGATGCGAGATTTGTCAGCTCTACCTCCTCCTCCTCCTCCATGCCCTCCTCTGCTGAATTGTCCTATGAACCTCAAGTATCCCCTAAGCATTCAAAGGGCTATTCAATGAGTCAGGCTAAAAGGTGCCATGAAGTGCTTCAGCTGGTGTGTCTAGGGGACAGGAACCACACTGGAGCAGAGGTTCTTGCAGCTTTGCAGGGACAGGCCCAGAGGTGGTTTATGCCATGCCAGCTGGAGCCAGGAATGGTGGTGTGCTGTAATGGCACAAACCTCCTGTCTGCCCTTAGACAAGGAAAGTTGACACATGTGCCATGCCTGGCACATGTCCTTCATTTGATGGTGCAGCGTTTCCTAAATAGGTACCCAGGGGTAGAAGATTTGCTAAAGCAGGCCAGAAGAGTCTGTAGCCATTTCAGGTGGTCATTTACAGCCAGTGACATGCCCACCAGGTGGAACTCAACTTTGTCAATGCTGCAGTGGCAGCACATGCAGTAGAGGGCCGTCAACTAGTACTTGTGTGAGTACGACAGGCTCAGACCAGCTAGGCTTTTTTTCCCCATGCCAATGGCTGCTCATAAAGGATGCATGCACTGTACTGTCACCATTTGAGGAGGCCACAAGGATGGTGAGCTGTGACAATGCTTGCATCAGTGACACAATCCCTGCTGTGTTCCTGCTGGAGCAGACTCTGCATGGCATTATGGACCGTGCACTCGAGGCAGAGCAGCAGGAGGAAGAGGAGGAACTCCTTTCATCTCAAGGCCCATTTTATGCAGACACCATTGTTCCTATGCCACAGAACACACAAGAGGAGAGAGAGTAGTAGGAGGAGGATTCTGGCAGTTTTAAATGTATTGAAGCAGAGGAAGACAAACGTCAAACAGTGAGAGATGGTTTTCCATCCACAGAACTCTTGGGAGTAATACGTGGCTTGGGGGTGACAGTAATCCTGAGTGACCCTGAGGAGTCTGCTTCTCGTGCCTCCGCAAATTTGCTGTGCATGGGCTCCCTCATGCTTCAAAGCCTGCGAAAGGACCAAAGAACACGTGGCATTAAGTAAAAGGATCACTATTGGTTGGCAACCCTCCTTGACCACCGTTACAAGGGGAAAGTCTTGGAACACATCCTGTCCCCACAGAGAGTGCAGAAGATGAAATCTCTTGAAGACACCTTAAAGAGGAGTTTATCAAATGCTTTTCCTGACTCTTGTAGGTTACAGTGTTGTGGAAAATGTAGTTTTGAGGCTTCTGTTGGTCAAGAGAGAGCGGTGGAGAAGGCGCCACCTAAGTCATGCATTTCTCAATTTTTTTAATCCTCGCTGCCCAGAGCTGTCAGCTTCCACATCCCATCGGCAGCATCTGCCTCACATGGTGGATGATTATCTAGGGGTGAAAACAGAAGTGGAGATCTATCCAGTCGACGATCCACTGGCTTACTGGGTCATGAGAAAAGACCACTGACCAAAACTTGCTCAGTATGCTTTTGAGCTGCTGTGCTGCCCTGCATCCAGCGTGCTTTCTGAACCAGCATTCAGTACTGCTGGAGGTTTTGTTACTGATATTAGAACACGTCTGTCCACAGACTCTGTGGACCGTCTGATTTTATCAAAATGAATCAGTCCTGGATTACCAGTAGCTATGAAGCCTCTGATGCCGATGTTGCAGATTAAGTGTTTTGACATGTGGAATCTCTGCAGGACTTCTAGGTTGCCTAACGTTGTGGGTGTTGATTTCATCTGGAAGAATGTTTTTGGTGAAGGTTTCATGGGCACAATTAACACCCAAAGACAAATTTTTCTGCACTTGTTTGACAGGTGCATATCATTTCAATTTTTTACAACAAGGCCAATTCTTGCTTTCATCAAGAGTACCTCAATAGGGTTACGCTGTGAAGGCGCCACCGACACCCAAAGACCAATTTTTCCACACCTGTTTGACAGGCGCATATTATTTAAATTTTTTACAACAAGGCCAATTCTTGCTTTCATCAAGAGTACCTCAATAGGGTTACAGTTTGAAGGCGCCACCGACACCCAAAGACCAATGTTTTCACACATGTTTGACAGGTAGATATCATTTAAATTTTTTACAGCAAGGCCAATTCTTACTTTCATCAAGAGTACCTCTATAGGGTTATGCTGTGAAGGCGCCACCGACACTCAAAGACCAATTTTTCCGCACCCCTTACTTCTATCCAAAGTCTGTTGAAGAGACACCATAATTTATCCAAAAAAATCTTAAATCTTGTTCCCAGTGCAGTACATTGTGGCTTCATCATACAGACTCCCCAGGCCATTGCTTACAAAATCAAGAAAGCTTGCAGGGAACATTTTATTTTTTTGGCTTTATAAATGCAATTATTGCTGCAGCAGCTTATATACACAGCACAGATGTGCCATTTTACAGGTGGGCTAAGGGAACATCCCAGGCACTATATTGAAAGGAATTTTTCATTTTTATGCTTTCACTTTAAGCATCTGTAAATCACTGCTCATTTAAAAAATTACTTTTTTTACAAACTGTTTTTTCAGTGAAACATATCCCCCAGGGCAGTACCCAGACCCCCACAACCATTGTTTGCCCAATTACTTGCATATACTGTAAGCCTTCAAAATAGGCACGTTTGATTTTTCACTTTCGGGTCCCATAGATTTCAATGGGGTTCGTTATTCTGTCCCGAACTTTGGCAATGTTTGAAAGTTCTGGTGTGAACCGAACAGGGGGTTGTTGGGCCCATCCCTAATAGCCATTTGTAAAATTTTTCAAATTCAGATTGCCCTACAGTTCTGTGTGACAACTAGGGTTGCCACCTCATCCCTTAAACCCGAACACATATGAATTCCACAGGTTCTGTTGCTGATTAAGGTAATAATTAAACTTACATGGTGCCTTATCTGCATTAAATTAGCCACAGGACCTGTGTAATTCATATGTGTTCGGGTTTAAAGGGATGAGGTGGCAACCCTTTCTGTAACTCATTCAGATAGAGATATTGTAAATCTGCTCTTTATGATTTGATGATTTTGAGAAACTGTGAAAAGAAAAATAAAGAAAATGAGAAAACAGAACAATACATTCCCTTTTAGATTGCTTTTGTGAATAAACATATTAACCACTTCAGCCCCGGAAGGTTTTGCAGCTTTAGGACCAGAGCACTTTTTGCGATTCGGCACTGCGTCGCTTTAACGGACAATTGCGCGGTCGTGCGACGTTGTACACCTTAAGTATACACAAGCCCAAATTCCCTACTCCACCGTTGGGATCAACAGTGTGTCTTGACATCCCGTTAGACTTAAACTTTTTAAAATGTTTACCGATAATCCCTACCCGGGTTGTTGGGGGACAAGCCAAGTGTGGTCTTGAAAGTTTGTAACGGTTTCAAGCCCTGTCTTATTGCTTGGGGTAACTTTAGATACCCTGGGCTTTCACTTTTTAGTTTGCACGGATAAAACTTC
>BLSH010351732.1:110043-125931 GCA_018402905.1 Glandirana rugosa | reverse complement strand
TTGTTCTTGGGGGGATCTGTACTGATGGGGGGAGTTGGTTTGCTTTGGAGGGTCTGTACTGATGGCGGGAGCTGGTTTGCTTTGGGGGGTCTGTACTGATGGCCGGCGGTTTGTCCTGAGGGGGTCTGTACTGGTGGAGAAGGGGGAGGGGGTTTGTACTGGGGGGGTCTGTACTGATGGAGTAGGGGGTGATTTGTCCTGGGGGATCTGTACTGATGGGAAGAGTCTGTACTGATGGGGAGGGTTTATACTTAGTGGGCAGTCTATACTGAGGGAGGGGGTGTGTACTTAGTGGAGGGGGTTCTGTACTGGGGGGGGGGCTGTTTTTCTGCACGGGGTGACACCAACCCTAGTGACGCCACTGCCGTCAATCATTTTTTATGTAAACAAGGCAGACCGCCGTTCTGTGAGAGGGGAAGATGGAAATCTTGTGTTTCTGCTAAGCAGAAACATGGATCTCTGCTTTCCCCCCAGTCAAAACACACCCCCCCCCAGTTAGAAAGCACTCATAGGGAACACATTTAACCCTTTGATCGCCCCTGATGTTAAGCCCTTCCCTGCCAGTGTCATTAGTACAGGGACAGTGCATTTTTTTTAGCACCGATTACTGTAATAATGTCACTGGTCCCCAAAAAGTGTCACTTGGTGTCCGATTTGTCCACGCAATGTTGCATTCCCACTAAAATTTGCTGATTGCCGCCATTATTAATAAAAAAAAAATAAAATAAAAATTAAATAAATATATCCCATAGTTTGTAGATGCTCTAAATTTTAGGCAAACCAATAAATATATGATTATTGGGATTTTTTTTACCAAAAATATGTAGCAGAATATATATTGGCCTAAATTGATGAATACATTTGATTTTTTATTGGGAATGTTTTATAGCATAAAGTAAAAAATGTTTTTTTTTTAAATTGTCAGTCTTTTTTTTGTTTGTGGCGCAAAAAAATAAAAACCTCAGAGGTGACCAAATACTACCAAAAGAAAACTCTATTTGTGGGAAAAAAAGGACATCAAGACATCATTTTTATTTGGGTACAGTGTGTCGCACAACCGCGCAATTGTCAGATAAAGTAACGCAGTGCCGTATTGCAAAAAATGGCCTGGTCATGAAGGGGAGTAAACCTTCCAGGGCTGAAGAGGTTCCCCACCTCACTGTTAATATGCATAAACTCTGCCAAAAGCACCAAAATCATTATAAAGCTTACTGTGTACTTTTAACACAGGTTAATAATAAAAGCAAGAAAACATGGATGCTAGGGTCCTTTTGTTATATTATTTATTTATTTTTTATTTTATTTATATTTAAATCTTTTTTTTTTTTTTTACTCAGTCATGTGGCCACCAGAGCACCAATCAGGTCTGCGCGGACCTGGTCAAAATGCAACAACACACTGCATGGACGTGTGGAGGGCATGACACACATAAGGAACAAGCTCTGCCCCCATTTTGCAGATTGACTATGGAACCAGTAGATAATGATCGTATGATCAACGGCTAAAAGATCAATATCAAGGTATTTACAGCCATTTTAATGTGATATATGGACCTTGAATTTAAGGATATTAAAAACACTATACATATGTTAAAGCATTTGCAAATGGTTTTAGATACACTTAAAACGCAGCACAATAATTAAAGCGGAACTATACAGCATCTAAACACCACAAACCAAAAACGCTATTTATTTCATTTTTGATATTCAAAGAAAATTCCCCCATCCATCCAGGTCTCCATGCTTTATTTTGCTGAGGAATCACTTTGAAAAACACCTCCTAGCAATTCTGCCTGTGGCCATCTTGAATAAGGGCAGATGATTCATGTAGCATTTGCTTCCTAGAATCCATCTGCCTATAGCTCAGGCATGCAAGCAGGAGGGTGTGCTTAGCTGAGAAAACTCCTCCTCCCCTTCTGAAGACTCCCAGGATTCATGACATCATTTGCCTAGGCATGAAAACCAGAAAATAACTGAAGAAATTAAAACAAAAGCAAAAAAAAAAGTTTAAACCAAGTAAATATAATATACTTTCCTATCTATTTACTAATGCTAGCAGCATAAAAAGTCAATGAGAGAGTGAAGCTTTTTTCAGTTTTGTATAGTGTGGGGCAGGATTAGAACAGCTGTTGTGTTTTTACTGCTATCTGGGGCTCCATAAGAGAGATTTTCCTTCATTTACTGACATGGTGATAATAGTTTCACAGGCAGAAACAAAAATGCATTTTTGGTAGAGTAGGGTAGGGCCAAAACTTCTGTTAGGTATTTATTGCTGTCTGTGTCCCTGTTGCAGATTTTCTCACTTTCAGCCTTGTAAAATAATGGTTCTCATGACAGTGAGAGTAAATTTCTAATGGAGCAGTAAAAACTCAACTTTCCCCCCTCTGACCACAACTTAATAAAAAAAAATGTATATCTTGACTTACAATTGAGACTTTAAGTTATTCTCATTGTGGCCAACTATTTGCTGTGGTGTACATAGCGTACCTGCTCAGTCTGTGTTGCCTACGTTTGGGACATGCTTCTAAAGAACATGATATTCTGCAGAACAGCCTGCAGTTAATATATAAAACAAAACTAATGTTCAGCACCTTCAATAGTTTTTTTTTTCACTTCACGTGCATTTATTTACATTTTTTTATATTACAGGGAGATCGAGATGACCAGAAAAAAGTAATAATAAGAGAGACTAAGACAAACTGAAACACCGACAGTGGTGCTTACAACAGTTACCTTTTACTCACAAGATTCAATTTTTTTTCTTTATGGAAGAAACTTTATTGTAATGAATATAGTGTACATACAGAATAGTACAAAAGGGTAGAAAGAATATAAAGATACAATTGGAACAGTACGTTCAGTTATGTACAATGCGAACCTTAGGTTATCAACAAACATTTTTCCATTTGTGGTTCTCTTGCTAAGAAAGAAAAGGGGCAAAGAGAGCTCCAATCCAAATAAAGGGGTGAGGGGAATAAAATAATATAGTAATCTAGAGCTACCCTTGGTTCTGGGTGAGACCAATCTAAGGAGTTACAAGAAGCTAGAGAGAAAGTGGAGAAAATCCCCCGATGCCGCACATCCATGTGATCGATGGTGAAGCGAAAACTTTAGCCTGTGCTCCCTCCAGGCCACGCACCAACACGTTTCGCTCCGCCCCCCTGAGCTTAGTCATGTGGACAGGAAGTTACAGGAAGTGCAAGAGGAGAGCCATCTACCCCAGAGTTTGTCATATTTGGTTTGGCAACAGTGTTAACCACAGGCCTACTAGGCTTTTTCAGGCAGTTTTCTTTTACAAGTTTAAATCAGTATTTTTTGCTAGAAAATTACTTATAACCCCTAAATATTATACATTTTTTTAGCAGAGACCCTAGGCAATAAAATGGCGTTCCTTGCAATTTTTTCATGTCACGCTGTATTTGCGCAGCAGTTTTTCAAATGCAATTTTTTGGGAATAATAATGAATTAAAAAAAAAAAAAAACACAACAGTTACCCAAAATTTTTTGTATAATGTGAAAGATGATGTTATGCCGTCATGACATAGATCCGGTCCTCCAAGGTCATAGAGTCAATCAAAGTCTTAACTTTTTAATTGCCCATGGGAGCAGACAGCCGTACTGTTGGATCATTTCTTAGGCGAACAGACGGTAACGGTAAGACTGAGCGGCTCCTCCCGCTGCTTGCTGGTTCTGCTCAGGCTTACCGTTACCGCCGGTTTGCCCGAGAAACACCAGCAAGCAGCGGGAGGACCCACTCAGACTGGTTTCATGAGAAAGCCAGCGGTCTGCTGAAAAAAACAGTACCGGGTTTATGGCTGATAACTTCAACCATAATCCAGGTAAATAGAAGAGAGAATCGGCAGAGAGTGCTGAAGCAACTAAACCCCCTTGGACTTTATAGGCAAATTAATATATCAAAAATAAAAAAAGTAGTTATCATAAAAGTAGTAATACAATTTTATTGGATATCAACAATAATAACAAACTAATAATAAAATAAGATGTACCCTCTGGATAGGTAGGTGCACAGTATACACAACAATAGAAGCGATATAAAATGCTGCATACTGTATACAAATACTGCACACCGCCTTGGTAGCGTGGAGCGCCGGCACTTTTGACCCTGTTTTAACCCCTTGTGGGGGGGTTAAAAGCTCCGCACTCCCGACTGGATAGCCATATCGCCGGTAAAACTCCGCTAAAACTAGCGGGGTTTTACCACGGCCGTGGCTACAGTGTGAAAGTAGCCTTAGGGTCAAATAATATTTTCATTTCTGAGTAGCTGAAAAGTCATATTGCACACAGTATGAATACAATATTAGTATAATTGCACACAGCTGCATTACATTTAAAGTTTAATGTCCACTTATAGACAAACCATGCAGCATGTGCGCACCATTTGAGCAATACAGATGGAGGCTGGGCCCTGGAGGAGATGGTCACAGCAGTCTGCACCACACACCGCAGACACCAGCTATCACCCCAGGTGGCCAGACATGGCTACGTCAGCAAAAGGGGTCAGAGAATCTGCAACCAAAAATAGCAGGTTGCCATGGGTAGGGTAAACCTAATCAAGTAAATGTGTATAGGATTCTAGAGCAAATGGGACTTTAGATGAGAAGCAGATGATCTGGGTCTCAATCTCTGATTCAATGAGAAAGGAGAAGAAAGTTGGGACTTTAAATGAGGATATATAAGGACACTGACCAATGTGCGTTGTGCAAATATTATTGTTTATTGACCCTCAAAGGTCCTGGAAAGCAAGGTAAGTACATACATCATAAACAAAATAATTCCGGCACAACATAAATTAAATAAATATATAGCAAACATATATGCGTTTAGAACTGCAGAACACTCTGCCTGGTAATTGGAGTGGAGCATTTTTAGGTTGTACAAATATTATTGTTTATTGATTCTCCAAGGTCCTAGAAGGCAAGGTAAATAACATACATCATAAACAAAATAATTCCATCACAACATAAATTACATAAATACATAGCAAACATATATGTGTTTATGCGTTTAAAACTGCAGAACACTCTGCCTGGTAATTGGAGAGGAGCATCTGCAATGACGTGAAGTAAAACACTTGGGAATGGATAAAAAAACATATGGTAGTACAGAAATTAGCTTCAGTAGAGAGATGGCATCAACGTAAACTGACACATTTCGTGGGATAATACCCACTCATCAGGGGTAGATGCAAACATATCTATATAAAAAATAATAGCTCTTTCTTCCACGCGGCTGTAGAGTGCGAGGTGCAGTCATGGGTTTCGGAGACCTCAAATCCACCGCCGGCCTCAAGGTGCTGAATGAGTTCCTGGCTGATAAGAGCTACATTGAGGGGTATGTTCCCTCCCAGGCCGATATTGCTGTATTTGAGGCTCTCTCAGGAGCTCCCCCTGCTGAGCTTTACCATGCTTTACGATGGTATAACCACATCAAGTCATATGAGAAGCAAAAAGCCAGTTTGCCTGGAGTGAAGAAACCCTTGGGAAAATATGGTCCAGTGAATATTGAAGACACAACAGATAGTGCACCTAAGGATGCTAAAGAAGATGACGATGATGACATTGACTTGTTTGGCTCAGATGATGAAGAGGAAAGCGAAGAGGCAAAGCGAATCAGAGATGAGCGTCTGGCACAATATGAATCAAAGAAATCAAAAAAGCCTACACTTATTGCCAAATCGTCCATCTTGCTTGATGTGAAACCATGGGATGATGAAACAGACATGGGAAAATTAGAAGAATGTGTTCGAAGTATTCAGATGGATGGCTTGCTTTGGGGGTCATCCAAGCTTGTTCCTGTTGGGTATGGAATAAAGAAGCTGCAAATCCAGTGTGTTGTGGAAGATGACAAAGTTGGCACAGATGTCCTAGAGGAGAAAATCACAGCATTTGAAGACTATGTACAGTCCATGGATGTTGCTGCTTTTAACAAGATCTAATTGCATACAACACTGCACTTCATTGGGCACTTAAAATAAAAACTTGCTGAGATTCCAAAAAAAAAAAAAAAAAAAAATAATAGGTAACAAAGTAAAAATATCCAAGGGTCTAATGGCATGTCTATCTGATGAAGTACTTAATATGGGTACAAAGGGGGGCGAGATAGTCAAACCTGCCCTTAAAAACGCCATGTGTGGTGTAGCAATACGGACCAGGCCAGCTGGACCTCTGTCACGGGAGCTGAAGACACGGTGACATGAGCCAGGGATGGGACCAAGATGCAGACCACCCGAACAGCAGACATCTGTGGATGAATATGTGTGTGTAAATGGGTTGAATGAAATGTGAATGTGTATGAAAGGGTGCTGAATGTGAAAACAAAATGACGAAGCCATACACCAAAACAGGGAAATAGGAAGGCAAATGATAGATGCCTGTGATAGAGTACAAAAAGGCTGGAGTCAGATAAAACCTAGACCAAGATCCACCACCATGGGTGGCTATGGGAGAGATGCAAAGAGTGTGAGGGAAACTATAAGTCAAATAATTACCACAGATATGAAGTCAAGGAATAAGTCTGCAACCAGCCATGTCCATGTGCAGTGCTATCACCACGCTGTCTGCCGTCAGGTGGACTCTGCATAAATACTGCCAGCCAGCCCAGTAACCCCACCCAATGTTACACAGGCATGACCAGGTGAGGGAAGGCGTCCGAGCCAGGGGCGGGGTCCCCACACACCTGGCCAGGATCGCTCCACCCAATTGTCAGCCAAGATGGAAACATATCGCTGCTGCCGAAGTGCACCAGAGAGGGCGCTAACAGCATGGAGCGATGGCGTAACATCAATGTGCAGATTGGCCGATCCATCCTGCCCCGTCCCCCTAACCACTGGAACCAGGGAAGGAGGGAGGGAAGGATGGGAAGGGGAGATCGCCGAGAGCGCATCGCAGCTCCCGATAAGGCAAACACCAGCAGTACCAACCCAATGCACACCAAATGATGTGACCACACCATACCTGACAGAGTGCCCAAACAGCGCTGTTGGACTGCCAGGAAGCAGCATACAATATTGGATAGACAAGTAATAGCAGACCGAGTGTAAATCCACCGGTAATTGACTAACATGTATTGTAATAAACTGTTGTATAAATAAGGGGGTAATATAATTGCTAATAATTAGAACCAAACACAATTGGATCTAACAGAATTGTAGGTGTTGCTAAGTGTCCAAATAATATCCTCCATCCCTGTTGTGTATATAGGATTCAAACAATAAGAGGGCACAAATGGGGGGGAAGGAAAAAAGCCCTCTTGGAATGTGCTACCTCCAGTCTTATTTATACCTGCTGGTGGTGTGGACAGCATGCGTCTCACAGAGAGGGATGCTCAAATGGAGAGGGAGATAAGGCCCAGAATCCTGGTATATATATATATCAGTCTGCCTGTGGAGGGAGCCAATCCTCCAACGGGGGGCGGTGCTGGCCATTAGGCAATGGGACAGGCATACAGCCATCCTTGCCAAACGATGGGCGCTTACCCAAGCCGTCGGCATGGGGTATAGCCCCACCCATTAGGGTGGGATGACGTCACGCATTGGCACATCGCCGGCAGAAGAGCCCCCGCCACATACAAGAAAGTGGCGGGTGCGCGGAGGGGCTCCTACCACAGTGGGCCATGGGGACAGCCGGAGCGAGGCGCCGACCGCCAAGTCCCGTCTACCAGGTGGAGCGTACCCCAGAGGAGCACGCCAGCGACACATGGAGGGCAGCGACGGTACTGCACGCACCAGTGCCCAGAGATAGATACCATCCAGCTGCATTACATCATGACAGGCACACACATGGTGACTGGAAATGAACAAAGAAAAATAAGCAAGACATGATAATGGTACAATTGGAAATAAGAATCAAAAAAACAAAAATAGTAAAAAATAAAAAATATAATAATAAATCAAACAAATGACAATAATAAACCAGAAAGCAAGGAAATAATTCGATATAGGAATGCCACCTATCTTGGGGGAGCGAAATGGAGATATTTTAATACTGCTAATTTGCAGCATATGAACCAAAAAGCCAGTGAGAAGGCTACAAATGAAAGTGGTAGTAAACCCTCCTATCATTTTCAGCCAAGGAAGCTGCCATCTTGGCCTCTGTTTAATCCACAACTGCCATGATGCTGCACATGTGATCAGCTATGACACCAGCCATTGGATGGTTTGACAGTTTGGTTTAGAGCACAACCAATGGGAGTGTTACATTTCCGGCACGTGCCAGAAATGTAACTGGTTTTTAAACTGTTAAATGGATGGGTTTACTACCGCTTTAAGTTCACATCCTTCTGACGCAAAGCCTGGAAGAAAGGGTTTAAAGTTTAATGCCTCATTAAGGCCCGGAGGGGAGGTTGCCCGGAGATTAAATATCCACCTCAACTCACATTGCAGGAAGCGCTTGTTAAAATCGCCCCCTCTGGAGTTGAAGTGCACCCGGGTCAAGTGCCAGAAAGTAAACCCTGGGAATGGAGTTACCATGGACAAGTACCATGTGTCTACCTAGAGTAGTCTCGGGATCTTGTTTAGGTATACTGGAGAGATGTTGATAAATTTGATTCCAAAATTCATTGATGGTCTTCCCGACATAGTAGCACCCTCATTTACATGAAAGCAGGTATACTATGCCGGGAGTTTTACAGTTCACTTAGTGTCTAGGGCGGAAAACTTGATCGTTAGACAACCTAATATGAGTGCGTCTGTCCATGTGCTCACAATAAGTACACCCCCCACATGCCTAGACATTTGCACGGATCACCCCTAGCCTTTCTATAGTTGCTGGAGACCAGTCTATCACCCACCGAGGCGGGTAACTCAGTCACAAAAGGAGCAAGTGTAGAGTCCATGGTTAACAAGTGCCAGTATTTGTTCAAATAATCCAGGTAAACCACTTGCAATCCGCAACGTATATATACATGTTGAGGTCAGCAAGTGGTTTATTTTGACCTCAAATTTCGATTTACTTTTAGTCACAGTCTTTTGACTAAAATGCCATTTTAGTTATAGTCGTATTTTAGTAATTTAAATTGTTTTAGTTGTATTTTATTTGGCTAAAATCTCCAGTATCATAAACAAATAAAAATATTGCATTTTGACAAACAGAATAAAATATGTATATATATAAAAAAACTGTAAAACTTTATGGGCTGTAATGCCATTGCACACATTGTTTGAATATAAAAACTTTAACAGTTCTCTGTTAATGAAAACAAATATCATCAAGGATATTGCTTTTTGACCACTGTTAACTTTGACGTCAAGTTTCCATTTAGTTTTAGTCATAGTTTTTGACTAAAATGCCATTTTATTGTAGCGCCCCCTGGCAGGTGGGAGCTAGAGTGTGGAGTTTTTGTTAGGTGAGGTAAAATTTAGTCAGGCCTGACTGAGAGCAGGCCTAATTGTTTTTGATTTCTGGGCTGGGAGTGGCTCAGGTAGGACTGGGTAGTTCCTAGACAGTGTCATCGGATCCTCCTACTTCTTTCTAGAAGGGACTGGAACATTCTGGAGAGAGAGGCTGGAGGGAGGTGTAATCCTCTGGGTGTTATAAGGAGCCCTGACCAATCTCCAATCTGGATTGGCAGGGGGCAAGCCTCCTTAAATACCCTGGGACAGCCCAGTGTGGGGAGGAAGGTATTGGGTGGAAGAGTGGAGATGTAGCAGCTGCTGTGGAGGCCTCACCCAGGAGGGAGCCTCCAGTCTGGGGGGGTGACCTTGAGGCCTGGAGGTTCGGGTGCAGCCAGGAGCAGAGTTGGTTTTTGGAGCAGCACAAGGGAACAGGAGAGCAGCAGAGAAGCTACAGAAAATACTCCACCGGTGTCAGTGAGTGACAGACCCTGGAAGCAGGACAGAAAGGCAGGAGCAGGCTGGGAGGAAACAGTGGACAGTCTGTGGAGGTCAGAGGAGTCAGTCAGGGGAAGGAGTGACACTGGACAGAGAGGTAGGCCGGTGTGGCCTGGAAGAGAATGGGTTGGGAGTAGTAGTTCATCCAAACCCAGCTATCACCAACATACTTATCTACACTTTGAGGGCGCATGGCTTCATGACTGGGAGCCCGTGGTTCTTGTCTGTAATGGGTGGTCCTGAGGTCCTGCTAGCAGAAGAGCATGCTTCACCATGTGTTAGCTGCGGTGGAGGAAGGAGTGTCATGGAGGCCTGATAAATTGCCTTTCAGGTCTGGAAGGACAAGTCGTTTGCAGGAGATAGGTAAGGAGTGGAACGGTCAGCAAGTGTCAGTGCTGGAGGAAGAGGAGTGTATATACTCTTGGTGTATATAGAATGGTACTGTTCATCAATTTACCAGGCATCCCACAGCAATACCTACCCCATACAAATTAACCACAACTACCAGCCACCCCTAAGGGGGCTATTGGCTACCTTAGTTTTAGTCGTATTTTCATCATCTGAATTGAAGCTGAATTTTATGCAGCTGACGGAAACTATGGCGAAAATATTTTTGTCAACAAAATTAACACTGTTATGCAACCTTTATGTTCATAAATTACTTTCCTCAATTGTAAGGTATTGCTAAGATGTCAATATGGAAGGTAGCACTAATAGGCAGGTCTTCGCAATCAACTCGCAAAATTGGCCATGTAAAGAGTCTCAAGCAGGAAAACCTTATTATAACATTCTAAGTAAAGGTGTTCAGTAATGCCCAGTAGGATAACTTTGGGGTCCATTCCCACTGGGGAGCAGAGTAGACCGTGAAGGAACACTACTATTTGTTCCCAATATTCTTGGTTTTCGGGGTAGACCCAAATTAGATAGAAGAAAGTCCCTGGAAGTTGTTGACTTTAGAATTATATTTTGGCATGTACTTAGACAAGTGTATTGGAAAAACAAAAAATCTATGCAGCAAAGCTTAACACAGATTTTCAGGGAGATTTTATGAGCTTCAAACATGTTTAAAGTATAACTAAAACCCAAACATTTTTTTTAGTTTTGGATAGAGTGGAGAGGGATTAGAAGCCCTGACATTTTTTATTGCTGTCTGTATCCCTGTTGCGGAGATTCACCCTCTCTATTTGTCCTGTTTACCATTATGATTGAAAGTGAAAGTAAAAGAAAATTCCAGATTTTGGGTTGTCCTCAGAAAAGTAATAGAGGTGAAGTTATCCAATGGGGGCCTAATTCTGGTTACCTGGGGGCCCCCATGAAATTATCTTAATTATCAGGGATTTTCTCTCACTTCCTGTATGTCTATGGGACAGGAAGTGAGGGGAAATCTTTGCAATGGGAAACAGAGTCTGTCAGGGGTTATCACCCACACTTGCTCTATCCAAAATGGAAAAAAAAGCTTTTGTTACAACAGCTTAAAACCCCCTGCTAGTGTTATAGCTGGTTGAACCCATGTCACTCTCACTTTTGTTGGTCAGCTTGGCCTGCCTAAATATAGAGAAAAATATAAATAAAAGTGTGACCGAATTTAAAAGAAAGCGTGACAGATTAAAAAGAAAAAACATTTTTATTCAATGTACAGTGAATGCACTTGGTACTTTTGGGCTTATTTATTAGTGTAAACAGTGTACTAAGTGCAGTAACCCATATCGGCCCAGTTACATCTTTTACATATACTGTATGAGCAAAGTACAAAGAAACCGATTGTCGCTCTCGCCCTCTGAGCTTTGAACATTATTTGCAATACTAATAAAACATAAGTGTCTACATTTGACTTATTTCGCTCACTCGTGCCACTTTTGTACTAACAGACATTCTACCAGCCAAGATAATCCATATCCTTTTCCAACATCATAGTGCAAAGCGTTGTTAGGGATTATCAGATATGTGACCTGACTTTTCCTCTGAAGTCTTTGTAGAGTTCACAACCACAAATGTCCTTTTGATATATTAAAAGTGAAACACAGTTTTGGCAAATTTATTTTTCAAGCTTGAAATGTATTTCTACTTTTTCAGCGAAATTGTGATACCACCTATTTTATATTTGTTACATGTTTTCATTCATATAGCATAAAGATTTTAAAATTGCTGCTTATATTTTACATGCTCTTTCCTAAAAACTGCAAAATGGAAGGTTTCTGCTGCTGTGTAATGTTAAGGAGGTGGCTGTGAGCTTAGTGTTTACTGTAATTAACCATGTTTGTACTGTGCTGGCAGATCTTATTATCAGTTTAGATCAGTGTTGCTGCACACAACAGATTTTTTTATCTTAATGCATAAAATGCATTAAGATAAAAAACCTTCTGCCTTTACAACCCCTTTAATGCATTCTATGCATTAAAGGGGTTGTAAAGTCAGAAGGTTTTTTTATTTTAATGCATTCTATGCATTAAGATAAAAAACCTTTCTGTGTGCAGCAGCCCCCCTAATACCCAGTTTCCCTGAAAATAAGCCTTACCTCGAAAATAAGCCCTAATTAAAGTCCTTGTAGAAACATGTAATCTGGTTTGTAAAACGATTGTATAATGTGCAGTGTGTCTCCTTGTGTAACTTTATTGTGGAAAATACCTTATTTACAGCGCTCATGTGACCCGCTCGAGATCTTCTTCTCTCCTCCCGGCTTACGTCAGCAATCCCTCCCACTGCAGTCCTTGGAGCCGGGCTGACATTATCATTTTTTTCCAGAAGAAGATGACTGACTTCCAGAAGAAATACATGACTGTATTTGAATAAATGTAGATTATTGTACATACTGTAAATAAAAAGACATCCCCCTAAAAATAAGCCCTTGTGTAGCCAAAACGAATATAAGACCCGGCCTTATTTTCAGGGAAACACGGTACTTACCTGAGGCCCATCTAGATTCAGTGATGTTGCAGGTGTGTCTTGGCTGTCCCCTCCTCATTGGCTGAGACAGCAGTGTGGCACCATTGGTTCATCCGGAACATAACCAGAAAACACTTTTAACTTCCTTTAATGTGCTGCCTTTGCTAGCATACTGTAAACCTGTAGGTAAATAAAAGAACCAGAACCTTTGCTAAGTGTAAAAGTGGGTTTGATAATAAAGTTGTCAGTGCCTCCACCCAGCACATGGCCTCTGTGAACAGAGGGGATTTCTTTCGAGGGAAATCAACCCGTAATCAAATTGTTAATTGATTATTAATTGGTAACAAAGGAACTGCTGCAACCAGGATATAGCCATAAGTGTATAGAGGTAGGGCCGGTGCAAGGATTTTTGTGAAGTATGTAAAATGATGGATTATTTCCCCCTTCTCCTCCTGCCACTCTTCCCTGCAGCTGGGCTCCTCATTTTGCACCCCTCTGTGTCCCTTTCATTTCCCCAGGCAGAGTCCAGGCATCTCTTCTCCCCATCCTGGATGTCCCCATGTCTATCAATAGCCCTCCTGTGTATGCAGATCCTTGGCTGCTCCCTGTGTTATGTTCGTGGATGAGTCCCCGCAAAACACGGTTCTACCTGTAACTTGTCGGGTGAGCAGTGGCGGCCCATCTGTCCTTGCGCCCAGGCCCTAATCTACATGCAGTGCGCTGGATGCATAGATTCCAATAGGGTGTTTTTTTTTTTTTTTTTAGAAACGTGATTAGAGCCAGAGGCTCTAATTGGCTTCAAAAAAGGGTAGGCTCGGGGCAAAGAGCACTGCGCCCTGAGCCCACCCAGTGACAATAGTGAATAAATATTCGATTATGTCGTCCTGATTTTACTCCCGGCCAATCTCGGCTCAGGAAGCGGGTCCTGAGACCCGACAGGGGAAGCCCGCGACTTAGATGGGGTAAGTGCGGGGCTGGTAACTGACCGACCCCCACCCCAAAAATTGCTGCCCCCACAAAAAATATGCCACCAGCCGTGGATGAGCATGCCGACTCCTGATCATTGAGGAAGATGAGTTTGCGGAACAGCTTCTGCTGACTGGGTTGCAGCACAGAGCACTACAAGCTGCTTGTCCTCTACTACAGGAGCCGGCAGCGGGAGCTGAGGAGATTGGCGGAGATGGCCTTGAGGAAGGAGGAGGTGGAGGAGGGAGGGGGATTTCTGGTTATATGGAAGGGGGAGGACTGCTCCTACAACTCTCATGCTCCACAGTTGAACGAGATCACACGCTTGCCTAGCACTGCTGCCAGCCCCTTTCTTTCTACCCAGATGTGGGATCATCCACCGCCACCACCACCACTCTACACTGGTGTTATGGATTTTACCTCTCCACCTTGGCACCATAAGAAGCCGCTTCCTAAAATGGCACACTCGCAGGCTCGATTCTGAGCTGTACTGCCTGTGTTCATAGACGCAGACAGTGCAGCTTGGCCCCGTCCTAGGATTTGATCCATGGCAGCAGGAGCCATTGGTGCCCACTGCTATCAATCTGTCCTGTGAGGAGGGAGAGAGTGGAGAGAGCCGCTGCCCTTAGGTACAGCACAGCACTTAGATCGGGCTCCGGTAAGTATACGGAGGGGGGGGAGCTGATGCAGGGTGCTACACACAGAATGCTTTTTAGTGTAATGCAAGGACTGTGTCAAGGTAAAAAACATTCTGCCTTTAGAACCACATTAATCTGCATGATCTTGAACTTTGTAGACCTACTTTGGTAGGACCCCACACATTTACTTTCTTGAATATGTCATGTGCTTAAGCAATGCTGGGTCACACATTTCACAGATCCTGCCTTCTGAGCCACAGAGGTGCTGAGAGAAGGAGTTTCAGGAGGCGGAGTCAGCACAGTTATCGCTCTTTGAAGGCAGCAAGGTACCATGGCATATGTAGTCCTTAGAAATGGAAAGTAAATATCAGAGGAGAAGCCGCAAAGCATGCAAGGAAATCCAGGAAGTTGTGGAAAGAGATGGCCAGCAGGTTGGCAGCACACAAATGAAAAGGAGATTTTTGTTCAAGTAAGCTTACTGTATATTGGTTTGTAAAAAATAGCTGTTGTTTGTATTGCTATTACAAAGTTGGTGTTATAAAATGAAAGTGTGTGCTGTGACCACAGATCTCCTGTTTGTTGTATATTTTCTTTTTTTGTTCTATGTGCATTTAAGACAGAAGTAATTACCCTGGAGAAGGTAATCTCAGTCCTGCAGTGAGTGTGTGTGTGTCTCTGTAGCACAAACAGGATGCTTCCTGTGATTATTTATATATACCAGAAATGTCACTTGATCTTAAGTTACAGCCAAGGGTTATGACACACGCTCTACCGGATGTCTGTGTGACCTTATGTCACTAATAGCAGTAATAGTAGCTTCATCTGCTGTGTGCTTGGGGAAGCTCCTATCACCCTATTGATGCTGCAATCAGCTGATGGGTATTTTCTGTGACAGCATTAGATATACGGTACCTCAAGTATAAAACTTAGACTAGTCCACAGCCTTGCACCATATAACCCTGTAAGTCTTTTTGCATTTTAAAATTACAGGCAAACTCAATCACTAAAATCTCATGATATGCTTTAGCATGTAAAGCTGCCATTCACTAGTAGATTTTTTTTGAATAATCGCTTGTATGAACATTCGTACGAAAATTGTCATCAGTACATTCAATGACTTGATTCATGTACAGTAGTTTGAAAATATTTAAAAATTTTCTTTGTTTTAAATATTTCTATGACTTAAACCCTAAAAGGAATCAACAGTAAATATTAGTAGTTTTAATTTTCTTTATTTGTAAACTTTATATAGTCAGACACACATTACTTACTTATATTATACGTTCAAAGTGACAAACTTACCTTAATCGCTTTATTTAGTTGAAAAACTACTATAAGATTAATATACTGATCGTGGACATATACACCAAAAGTAAACCCTTGAACGTAATTAAGGTTTTAGTTAGTTTATAAATTTTGTTTCTTTTAAAAATTTATAAAAGTTTGATGACATGTACTTAGTTCAGTAACTTACATGACTACTGTTAAAAGCATGCTTACAAGTATGTTCGCTAATAAGTTTTTTTTAGATGATCACTTACCGTCGAAATGTACG
>BLSH010351732.1:90625-109300 GCA_018402905.1 Glandirana rugosa | reverse complement strand
CCTGTACAGTTAGAAATGAATTAGTCAGAGAAAAATTCTCAATCCTGCTCCTTCAAATTTTCTCATCAATGTGGCTGAAAGTGAATGTTTATTTGAGAATTGAACAAACGTTCCTGAAATTAAAGCTTTCTAATAAAATTCTTCTAGTGTATGGCCAGGTTTACTGTCATTTTAAAAGTTGTTTTCAATCTTTGTTATTCCTTAGCTTTGATCCTACCTTGTTCTTGTACTAAAACTTCCTGTTACGGGATGACAATTGTCAATTGCCTGTTACCCTGGACCTAATTCACTAAATAAAAATAGTGCACCAAAATTGTGGTCAAATAGCACATGGTATGTTTAATAAAAAAATGTTCCTAAAATACTGCATGGGCTATTCCTTTAAAAGGTGCAAGATTTTAGTTGTAAAATGCGCAATCTTTCTGCTGGTTGTTAAGAAGCCAGAACCCACCAGTGTCCTTAACAACCAGTGAATAGCTGATTGTTAAGGATCCAGAATCCACCGCATCCAGTGAGTCATTGCTGCTGTCAGCTGGGAATAAAGTATGTAAACATTAAAAAAAAACTTGTGGGGACCCCCCTGAAATCCATATCAGGTTCCACGAAATGTGTATAGACTTGCACATGTTAGTAAGATCGCAATACTTATTTATTTAACAAAAGATTAAAAAAACAAGTATCCTTCCTTGCTTACGTATTTCAGTCCTGTGTGGGCCTTAATCATAGCCATATACATACCAGGTTCCACACATTTTTATTCTTATTTTATAGCATGGGGTCCTTCTCAAAATCCATATGGATTTTGGGGGGACCCTATGCTGTTTTTTTTATGTGGAGCCCCCTTAACCACTTGCGGACTACCCACCATACATTTACTGTGCCAGGACGGCTGCTCAGAGCCAGATCACATACCTAGTACGTGATCTGACACTTCCAGGTCTGCGGCACGTGCATGCCATCGGTGGCCCGCTACCACTGTGATCACACACAGTGGGAGCCCAGCGGCAGGTACCATAGACTCGATGTCCGCCAGCACCTGCCAACTTGTTTACATGCAGATACAGGCAGATTGTCGTTCTGTCAGAAGGGAAGTTATTGATCATGTGTTTCTGCAAAACATGGATCTTTGCCTTGCCCTAGTCAAAGCACCTCCCACACAGTGAGTAAGCACAGGCTAGGCACACAGATAACCCTTTGATCGCACCTGATTTAACCCCTTCCCAGTCAGTGTCATTAGTACAGTGACTGTGCATATTTTTTAGCACTGATCACTATATTAGTGTCACTGGTCCCTAAAAAGTGTCCGTTAGGTCTCCGATTTGTCTGCCGAAATATCGCAGTCCCACTATAAGTCGTTTATCATCGCCATTACTAGTAAAAAAATTAATTAAAATATCCCATAGTTTTTAGACGCTATAACTTTTGTGCAAACCAATCAATGTATGCTTATTTTTTTTTTTTACCAAAAATATGTAGCAAAATACATATTGGCCTAAATTGGTAAAGAAATTCAATTTTTTTAATTTTTTTAATTGGGTATGCTTTATAGCAGAAAGTAAAAAACTGCAGTGGTGATCAAATACCAACAAAAAAAAAGCTCTATTTATGGGAAAAAAGGGACAAAAATGTTATTTGGGTACAGCGTCCCAAGACCGCACAATTGTCAGTTAAAGCAACGCAGTGCTGTATCGCAAAAAATGGCCTGGTCATGAAGGGGGTTAAATCTTCCGGACGTCAAGTGGTTAAAATCCAAACAGACCTGAGGAGCCTGGTAATACACAGATGCGATTGGAGCCTTAAAGCGTAGTTCCACCTAAAAGTGGAACTTCTGCTTATCGGATTCCTCCCCTCCTCCACTGCCACATTTGGCACCCTTAGGGGGGAGCGGATACCCATCTTTGCAGGTATCCTGTCCTCACTTCCGGGAGACCGGGCTGTGGCATCAGCAGCTTGGTCCCCCTCCTCCTTCCCCTTCTGCCGGCCAGTGAGAGAGTGCAGCACACTTTGCGCATGTGCAGTATGGACCCGGTCGTGGAGCCAAAAGGCTATACTGCCGGGTTACCTTACCGGCAATGGCAGCGGCAGCACCCGACAGCCAATGAAAACATCAGCTGCGGTGCCAACATTAACAAAAACAAAGAATTCCATGCTCAACTTACGGACCAAATTCACCTGTTTAACAGTAACATTTAAAAAACAGGATATTGGTTACACACATTTGCAAGTGTACGCATAAGCTGCAGGCCCTGATAAGGCTCCCTGTATACTGCAGAACCTACCTCTGTATAAGAGGCTTCACAATGGAAGCACATGCATTTAATGGATAGATGGAGGACAGGTGACTGGAGGAGCCCAACCCTCCTTAAAGGTACAGGAACACACTAGACACCCAGCACATTGCACAAGGGTGCCAGTGTGTTACCTGAGATGTATACAATACAAACTACAGTCACTGCCCCCACCTATAACTGTCCTTTACAGTAAGGAGCTATGGAAGGGTGATCACAAACAAAAACAAAGAATTCAAAGCTCAACTTACTGACCAGCTTGCGACCAACCAAATTCACCTGTCTAACAGTAACGTTTAAAAAAAAAGGGATTGGTTACGCACATTTGCAAGTGTATATGTAAGCTGCGGGCCCCGACAAGGCTCCCTGTATACTGCAGAACCTACCTCTGTGTAAGAGGCTTCACAGTGGAAGAACATATAACATTGCTGGACTCCAGGACAGGTAAGTGTCCTATGATTTAAAGTCAGCAGCTACAGCATGTGTAGCTGCTGACTTTTAATTTTTAAAGGGGCAGACGGACCTCCGATTTAAGGTTACAAGGGAGGAACTGAAGCAGTACATACGCAGGCTAGTGTCTTGTCAGGGTCTCAGGAATCTGGGTACGTGGCAGAAAAGTTTGGCCAGGCATAGATGGGTTGTTTTTTTTTTTTTTTGATCAGCTAGTGGTTTGTCTCATTCCCACTAATGAAGGGGATCCTCCTGGCTGTGCTATTGTATTCTGACAGCAGGGACTCCAACATTCCCGCTAGACAGAAGTCAATCATTAGATTGATTTCTGTAGAGTAGTAACAGCCATAGGTGGATCAAAGTTTGACAAGGTTTAAAATTTCTCATACATTCATTAAGGGGAAAATCGCATATAAGGAACAAAGCCTTGTCTCTAACAAGGTGGACACCTGCATCACAGAGACATAGTGCAGTACTAGGAATTGTAAATCAGGAATAGTGGTTAAGATCAGCCACAGAGAGCCTACCAGCAATGCTCGTGACTTTGCCTTTGCTTTTCTTTTTTTGGCACAGCTTCTACAAATAGGTTATCCTGTAATATTAAACAAATATTAAAAAAGCAGCAGGTAGTATAAAAACCTTTTTATTCCAACAATGAAATTAAAATCCCTGCGTAGGATCATATTGTAATGAATGGCTGAAGAATCATGTATGGTGTGGGTTCTGCATACTCTAGCCACAAACGGCTTATCTTTATCCAACATCACAAATGGTCCAGGGACATCTAATGCTACAAATAATTGCTGTCGACTACAAATAGTCATTTCTAATGTTCATCTTATGGCTTTCAGACAATTGCATGGTCCATGCCTGAGGCCCAGAGCTGTAAAAGTGAGACAGATATCTTTACAAGAGGTAAAATGATGCCGAGGGGGCATTTGGTGTATGTTCTATTGAGCTTCAGGAAATCTTCAGCCCACTTTGTAGAATGTTATGGCATGTTGAAACGTTTGAGTCAGTTATGTCTTGTGAATTATGTCAAAATCACTTAATGAGTAAAGAGCCATGTGTTTAACAACAAAAATGGATAGCACTATATTGCTTGAGACAGAAATTCTTTTTCTTCAAGCCTTAGATGCATACATACAGTATTTCTCAGCAGTTATACAATATCATTATTACAGTATATAAAATAGCATGCATAAATATTGGTCATGAAAAGAAAAAGACAACAATAAAACAAGATACCATTTATTTCCTCATTTTAATGAACCACTTTATCATTTTTCAAAGTATATTTATGTCAGCTCTTTATAAAACTGAGCTCTTGGCCCGTTAATATTATCTTCACCACAGCTGCATAATCCAACAAGGATAACAGCATGATGCAAAGACGCATTTAGTATATTGTATATGCCATATGCACCAATCAGCCATAACACAATGACCACTGAAAGGTAAAAGAATAATACTGATTATCTTGTGACAATGGCACTTGAAAGCAGGAGGGCTATGTTATCATGATGTCCCTGAAGTTGATGTGCTGAAAGCAGAAAAAATTAGCCAGCTTAAGGATTTGAGCAACTTTGACAAGGGCCAAATTGTAATGGCTAGACGACTTGGTCAGAGCAACCCCAAAACTTTAGCTCTTGTGGGATGTTTCCGGTCTGCAGTGGTCAGGACCTACTAAAAGTGGTCCAAGGAAGGAAAACTGGTCACAGAGTCATGGACGACCAAGGCTCACTGATGTATGTGGGGAGCGAAGGTTAGCCCATGTAATCCGATGCAATAGAAAGGTGCCAGGTGTTGCGTATGAGGACGCGTATCTGCAGAGCGGTCAGGGCACCCATGCTGACCCATGTCCACAGCTAAAGGCACCTAAATGGGCATGTGAACGTCAAAACTTGACCATGGAGAAATGGAAGTAGGTGGTCTGATCTAATGAGTTCAAGAATGGATTGAGGTAAAGAACAAGTTTGAGATGTTGACTTGGCCTCCAAATTGTCCAGATCTCAATCTAATTGCGCATCTGTGGGATGTGCTGATAAACAAGTCCGATCCATGGAGGCCCCCACCTCACAGCTTACAGGACTTAAAGGATCTGTTACTGATGGCTTTGTGTCAGATGCCATAGCATATCTTCAGAGACATATTGCTGGGGTTCTTTCTATAAGTAGGGATTATATATTTAAGTGGGAGTACTTCAGGCTGTATTTAACCTGAATGTCTCATGTGAGCATCTCTTCTCTGTCCCTTCACAGGTATGTTGCTGCTTCACATCCATCCAAAACTGAAAATTGATTGCTTTCATTGTGTTTATGTGTCTTTGGTATGCCGCTGCTTCATATCTATCCAAAACTGAAAACTGATTACTTTCAGTGTGTTTATGTGTCTCTGGTATATTGAGTATGTTGCTGCATCACAGCCACCCAAAACTGAAAACTGATTGCTGTCAGTGTGTTTATGTGTCTCTGGTATATTGAGTATGTTGCTGTATCACAGCCACCCAAAACTGAAAACTGATTGCTGTCAGTGTGTTTATGTGTCTCTGGTATGCTGGATGCTTCACCGTCTGTAGCCCTGTCCGCATTATGATGCTTATTTTTATCTGTACAACTCTACCCTCTCGTAAGCCTGATTCTAATGTGAAAAGTTTGCTCTGTTAGCCAGGCCTTCTTTATTAACTCCTGATTAATTAATTGATAAGCAACCACCACCACCCCTAACAGTATAAAACTAAACCAGGCTGGGTTCACTCTTGTCCGACAAACAGACCAACGTTGTGAGCACAAGTCGCATGACGTCACAAAATCAATGTTTCTCTATGAGAGCCATCTTAACTGGTCCGACACAAGTCGGTCCAACATTGAAAAAGGTTCCTGTACTACTTTGGCCTGACTTTGGTCCTACTTCAGCCCATTGAATATCATTGAAGTAGGATCAAAGTCGGATCCTTGTTCTAACCATCCGACTTGTGACATCCGACTTAGTGATAACAGCAGCAGTAAAAGGAATTTATCTCACACTGGAATTGTTTTGATTGGTCAAAGGACAAGTCACTATCTCAAAGTTGGAGCAAAATCTTATCTTGTTCCTTCAAGTCGGATGGAAGTAGGACCAAAGTAGGACCGATGTTGCAGGGCAAAGTAGGATCAAAAGTCTTGCCGTTTTTGTGTTGGATAGTGTGAACCCAGCCTTATGGTTGGGAGGCACATGGGGCTGGGGCCCTTTCTCTAAGTGGGGGTTATTTATTTAAGTGGGAGAACTTCAGGCTCTGTACTTCAGCCATTGCATGAAGTGAAAAGACACAGAAAACTACTTTATACCAAACAGACTGCAGGTGACCTTGTTTCAGCTCTCCATCCTACATTCAGCTCTCCTTCCACTCTGTAACATGCACTCTCTACCACTCCTTCTGACAGTTGTGTCCTTTCTCCTTAAACTCTCTTTCCTTCAACCCTCTTCTCCACCCCACAGATTATATAACTCCCACATTTCGGTCCTCTCCTTATTACTGCACTCATCAACTCCTGCTAATTCTAAACCCACATGCTAATAAAACCCCAGGATACTGGGGCATGTCACTTCATATAAATTCACACTCCTATATTAGTTCAAATAACCTGATTTAAACTCAACCACTCAGTAACCTTTCTTGATGACGTCTCTGCCTGGTTACCCTACTTTCTCTCTTCTGAAATTTCCACAATCATTCTTGGTGACTTAAACATCCCTGTTAATAGAAACACTCCGGCTACTTCTAAACTTCTCACCCTAACCTCCTCTTTTGACCTGAAGCGATGGATACATGCTTCTACTCTCTTTAAGGCCAACAGCCGTGACCTGTGTAGCGGGTGCCGATTCCCCCCCCCGACACATCTCGCCAGCCCCCACTGCCACAGGACACAGGCAGTGACTCTGGTACTGACAAACAAGGGGAAAGACACAGACTGTCACTGCTGCAGGGATTTCTTCCCCCTCCCTCTCCTCCTCACACTGCTGACAACAGGCGAGGGCACTCTGCTCACTCCCCTGCTTTCTCATTGGAAGGGGAGGAGGACCAATTGAACAGGAGAACATCAGGAGCAAAGCATCTTGGTACATAAAGTCCCAGAGACAGGCAGCCCCTATGTTAATCCCCTGGGGGCAGACTACAAACCCCAGCAGGGCGGGAGACAAGGAAAGGAGAGACATGAGGAGGCTCCCAGGGACCAGGGGGAGATACCAAGAAGCAAGGGAGAAGACTGGACGCAGGAGGAGGGTGCTGCTCTTCACATTCAGTGTAACTGCTTCCCTGCCAACAGCTCCACGGTTGAACAAAGACCCATCGCCTCAGGCACCCTATCGGCTGTGTGGGTGCCTGTACCGACTTCGCTGGGCCTCCCGGTTGCCAGGTTGCCAGTCAGGCAACCTGAAAGAGCCTGTTCCAGGACATCTTTCTATTGCCCTTCTTGTCGCAGGATTGGTGAGCGGGCACTTGCCCATCTTCTTATAACAAAGGACACTGCATGCAGACACCATTATCTTGCCCCTCTAACTAAGCTTGAGAGAGCTTTTACCACACTTGCCCAGCTGCCACAGAATTCATCTTGTTTGTCAGAACACTTCAAGTACACTTTAAAGAGCTAGCTGAAGATACCGGACATCTCCACTATGAGGACTTCCACGTTTCTTCTTCATTTAGCAGTGACTCGGTTACTGCACTAATACTCGTTAAGGAGGAACTCTATCCTTAGGCATTACGTTGATATTACATACTGTTGCCTGATGTATCATGCATTGACATTCTGGGCTTGTGATTTCATGGTTTTAGGGAAATAGACTGACTTACAACAAGTCACCCCTATTTCCCTTCATGCCTGAGTACATAGGTCATATTTGAACCATTTAAGTTGGTTGAATTGTGCTATACTGTGTTATATCAGAGTTTCTATATTAACTATTCGGTTATACTATTACTTAAGTCTTTCAGTAAAAATACTGCATGTTGTGCCTATCTACTATTGTGTCTGCAGTGACATTGTTCACTAGGTGTGCTAGAGGGGCTGAGACTGTTCTTGGGGTTGAGAGGCAGAACAAAGAACCTAATATACTCTAGTGGCTCCTTCAGGGGTGGCGCTACACCTTGTTTTCTCCTATCTGTGTACTCCGTGCAACCTCTCCAACAATCCCTTTCCTCTCTCTGATCACTACCATATTGGTTTTGCTCTCTCCCTGTCTTCCACCTCCTCTCCCTCCAACTGCCTAACAATTACCCGTGGAAACCTTCATCATCTTATTTCTTCTCTTCTCTACTCTGCTACTGACCAATTCTGTGACAAAATCTCACTCTTTTCCTTCCCAAACCTAGCCACTTCTGTCTACAGTACTTCACTGTCACCCTGCTTGGACACACTGGCCCCCCTCACTACATGCAGAATCAAGCTACATCACTAACCAAATCTCAAAATACCAGCCAAATCAATCTCTTCGTTCCTCCAAAGGCATCCTGCTCTCTAGTTCCCTCGTTACCTCCTACCATGCTCGACGGGTTTTGGTGGGTGGTCAAAGTGTTATGGCTGATCAGTGAATAAGTTACCCTAAATAGAATTAAGTAGTCATCACTACAGCAAACCACCCCACTGTCTAGAAAAAGGATAAATTAACTTAAAAATGTTTGTGCCTTTTTAAAATCCCCTCAAGTGCTTCTTTATTTTCCCTTTTGATTTTCCTCAGCATGAAATGTCAGTGATATTTTGAGCTAAACAATGGATCTCAATCTTTTTTAAATTAGCTGCCGCTCTGCGACATTATTGAAGCACAAGCACAAGAATTTTTATTAAAGGCAAAAGTGCTTTTGTTTAAAAAGAAAGCTTTTTTTTAATTTTTAGATATGAATATATACGCCAAAAATATCTTACTGTTAAAGTGGAATTGCAACCTAGATCTAACTCATCTTAAATTGGCTCCCACTCTCCCTTCTAAATCCCATTCTAACTACTCTATAGAAGGAAGATGCTTATACTTACCTATTCCCAGGGTGCTGCAGTCCAGTCACTTGATCAGCTCCCAGTGGCCGGCTTCAGGGGAGAGGAAGGACAGCCAACAATGGATGCCCCATAGTAAACCTTCTTTGTGAAATCACCTTATGGGCATTCCAGCTGCTGTTGGCATTCTTTCCTCTCCCTTGAAGTTGGCTGCTGGGGAGATCATGTAACCAGACAGGAGCGCCCTGAGAAGTTTGTTTATATGTCTTCCTTCTACAGGGTAGATAGAATAAAGAGTCTCCGGATGGCCGCACTCCAAATGATCACCGTTTATTGTGCAAAATCATATGTACACAGGTACAATCACAGCACAGACAGAAACGGGCAAGGGCATAGCTGCTAACACGTTTCACATCATGAATTGACGCTTACTCAACTATACATATGATTTTTCACAACAAACGGTGATCATTTGGAGTGCGGCCATCCGGAGACTCTTTATTTTGCCTTCACGTTTGTGGCAGAGCCGGCACCCAACACAAGTGGATCAGTGGATTGTGGTTGACCTAATTGGCTTGGAGTGGATGTTCCTTTCTCTAGATAGAATAAAAGTTAGAATGGGGTGGGAGCAGTTTTAAGCTTAGTTAGATGTGGACTTCCACTTTAAAGCCTAAGCTTAGCTAAAAACAGAAAAATCAGCTCAATAGGCATAGCTTACGGTCAGTCCCTTGTGCTGATACTTCTTCTGTTATTAGTAATCCTCTTCTGTCCATGTCGCCCCACCTCTTCTGGTATGGCAGGGATTAATACAGGTAAGGGGTTGTCACAAACTCTCATCAACAGAGCCTGACTATGCCCACCCTTTCCACCTAGCTGCTCCATCCATAGAAGCCATATTACAGCTTCTATGAATGAAACAGAATCTATGAATGGAGAGCGTGGATCCATCAATCATCCACCCATCCTCCATTTGTCCAATCATCCGCATTTAACCCTTGCACCCCACTGCAAGGGTATAAGTTACCAAATTCCCAGGGATCAGCTTTTAAAGAATATGTAAACACAACATTTCATATTACTGATATGTGCCTGCTGTACCATGTACTTGTATGAAAAAATATCCTGTTCTCTTTGTATTGCTTCATTTGTGTGAAACACCTGGTGATCCTGCCAGTCCATCTACTTTCCTAATATTCCTAATATAATTCCTAGCTGTGCTGGGAACTCAGTGTGCTCTTCTCCAATGATTAGGCTTGGGCTGACAGGAGTTCCCCTGCACAGCTTTTCACTGGGAAGACCAGTGTGTGGCTGTTTCTCCTGCCCAGCTCTTATGCAGCTGAGAACAGAGGGAATGTGATCATCTATAAAAAGTAGAAGGTGGACTGAACTAAAAAAAAAATGGATTCCTGCATTCATACAAGTGAGGACATTGTATTCTGACAGTGGATCTCTGCAGTGTCACGATACACTAATTAGCTAATTGCAGTGGCAGCTGGTGCTCGAGCGGCAAACAAACCTGCCCTCCCCACTCACACTACCCCCCCGGGCGTTTGTTTGCACTAACCCCCTTGAGCGATTGGGAAGGTGGAAATCCATGGCCTTACCTTATGCAGGGAGATGCAGAGAGTAGGTCCTAAGACTCCCTGGCCAATCGGGTCTCAGGACCCGCTTTCTGATTGGCCGGACAGGAGAAGCAGGAAGACACTAGCGAATATTAATTTGCTAATGTCACACAAGTGGGTGGACCCTAGCTCTAATCACGTGCTTCTATTAAAAAAAAAAAAACATTGAAATCCATGCATCCAGCACTCTGCATAGAGATTGGGGCAGGGCCCATGGATTAATGGGCTGGCCGCCACTGGCTACAGCTGCTGATCAATGACATTTTTCAGCATGATTGTTTGACAGAAGTTAATCTAACGATCGACTTCTGTCGAAAAAGCTGGGCCACACAAATCAAAATTCCATTGAATCAGCTCAATTTTAATCTGTCTGAACCCAGCCTTAAAGTGTTACTAAACCCACAACAGTAAAATTTGTCTGTATGTGCAGCATAGCATGGTTGCTATACTCACTATGGAACTTGAGGTTAATCCTCTGTATTGTGTAAAAAGGCTCTTTGATTCTATATGGACAGATATCCCCCTCCTGCAGAGTCTCTCTTGACAAGGCCAAATAATACACAGTAATTGTATTAAAGCTGCACATGCTCAGTTTGGTCTCTTACAGCTGTGGTTCTTGTATTCTGACAGGCATCCCTGTCGGCTGTCAAAATACAAAATCAGTGGCTGCATCTGATTGGATGCAGGTGCATTTCAATTATACATTATCAGCCCTGCTCTTTGATTTTACAATCTAAGTATGTCGGTGGGTGGTGGGAGATGGGGCCACCCACTAAGAAAATTTCAGCAAGTTCACGAGGAACTGGCCGAAATTTGCTCCTTGTATGGCCAGCTATACTGACTCTCTATCAACAGTACGTGTTGTTTCTGTATCACATTGCAATGAGCTTAGGCACAGTTGCACAGCATTAGTAAGCACACTGAATACTGTCAATGGTTGCTTGCAACTGCTCTATAAAATGTTATAGCTAAGAAACATAGTATACAGTACCCTTTGGTCCAGTACTGCTATGTTGTGTAGCATCACAATTCTCAGTTTTCTAGCCACATTCTTCTAATGCCTCCCTGACAAAAGCAGGGATATCACTCTAAACTTAGCAATTTCTGAACAAAGGATGAGCTGCATTATGCGCTCTTTCCAATGCATAATTAACACCAATATTTTTTGGATCAAAAAATGTTTTGGCCAAACATTGCGTTACAATACTTACTGACATAGCTGCACTTAAAGTGGTTGTAAAGCCCTTTCATGAAATTGGATCGAAGCCCATATAGCTGTAGTGTTTACTTATCGCTCTTCAAAACTCTAAGTGTCATTTCTCTCTGGTGCTCTGTTCCTCTGTTATCAGCCGAGTCACTTCTGATAAATTTTCTGACACATGAGATAACAGTAGCTGAAAATTTGTGTCGGGGAGAGAGCTTAGAGAGAGATAAGCAGGGAGCTTGTCTATTCAGACTGCAGCTCTGCAGCTCTGCATGTTCCTTTGTTGGTCTCCCTATGTGGAGGGGACATGTCCCTTTCCTCCAATCAGCTCTCACACAGTGTAATTTCAGTATCCCTACCCACCCCTATGTGCTGCTGAGAGGAAGAAAGCTTTTTAGCACGATCTGCTCTTTCCAAAGAGTGTAGAAAGGGAAAGACAGCAGACATACACATGAAACTTATGTAGGAGGATTTGTTTAATCTATGTGTATCATCTGAGGCTAGTCACTTCACTGGGTATAGGTAAGGGTTTACATCCCCTTTAACCACTCCAGGTCCACGCTATTGCTGAAGTACGGCTCCAGCGCGGACCTGAAATGCCCGGAGGACGTCCATGGACGTCCTCCACTGCGCACGCTCCAGGCGCGCCCCTTGGGGGCAGCGGCGGCGCGCGCGCGCGCGTGCCCGTGGGCCGGGCGGACTCGATGTCCGCCCGAGACCCGCCGATCTCTTTTAGGAGCCTCACAACGGGGAACCGCCATTGTAAACACCGCGGTTCCCCGTTCTGTGACAGGGGACATAGCAGATCTACTGATCCCTGTCACTGGCATCAGTTAGATCTGTTATGTCCCGGCCAGCCCTGCCCCCCCACAGTTAGAACACACCCAGGGAACATTTGTTAACCCCTTCACTGCCCCCTGCAGGTTAACCCCTTCACTGCCAATGACATTTATACAGTAATCAGTGGACATTTAAATTTCTGATCGCTGAATAAATGTCATTGGTCCCAAAAATGTGTAAAAAATGTCCGACATGTCCGCCCCAATATCGCAGTCCCAATAAAAATCGCAGATCACCGCCATTACTAGTAAAAAAAAAAAAATAATAAAAACGCCATAAATCAATTCCCAGTTTGTAGACGCGATAACTTTTGCGCAAACCAATCAATATACGCCGATTGCGATTTTTTTTTTTAACAAAAATATGTAGAAGAATATATATCGGCCAAAACCGATGAATAATTTTTTTAATGGATTTGTACTTTAGCAAAAAGTAAAAAATATTGTTCTTTTTTGCAAAATTGTCGCTCATTTTTTGTTTATAGCGGCTATCAGAAATGACGCAGAGGGGATCAAATACCACCAAAAGAAAGCTCTATTTGTGGGAAAAAAAGGACGCACATTTTATTTGGGTACAACGTCGCACGACCGCGCAATTGTCATTCAAAATGTGACAGCGCTGAAAGCCAAAAATTGGTCTGGGCAGGAGGGGGGTTTAAGTGCCCGGTAAGGAAGGGGTTAAAGTTCATGTGTGAGTGATACACTTTCATTCATACTTTAGGGTCCATCGCTTTTATGCACTCTCAGTTCTTGCATACAACAAGATCTATACTTAAAGGGTAACTCTGCCTTTGTGAAAAAAGTAAATAAAAGAAATAATATAGCATATAGAATTGCTACACAAGCCATGTTGTAATTGAATGTTATTAAAACAATACATTTCCCTTTCAATCTGTTGTAATTTTCTATAAAATTCAATGTAGTATGGCAACCTGAAGGCCTTTTGTACAGCACTGGTGTACAGAACGCACCCAGAATTGTAATTTTCTGCTTGTGTGATTGGTTCACTGGTTTTTCCCAGATGTCTGCACTGAGATACAAGTCAGAGTTTAGGTATCCTATGCAATAGAAATGTTAGTTTTGGTCAATACTATACAAGGGTTAAATACGTCTAAAGGGATGCAGGCCCTGCAGCGTTTGTCATCAGAACATGAGGTGTGCACCAGCTGATTATAACTAACCAATAACTCTCATTCAGAATTGGTATCCAAAGGACCAAAAGAGGAACAACCAACTTTTTCACATTTTTACAATGATCAACCAGAGTGGAATTATTTGTTTGTAACTGTTACTTTTTAAATGCAAAATTAAACAAACCTATACACCACTGTAAACTATTTAAAGTAAATGTTCTATCTAAAAGCAGACACCGTGATGCTTGTTTTTACATGTTTACGTAAAAAAAAGCCCCTCTCTCATTTTGTTTACTTTCCTACTGGGGCCTGACTACATGGTTAGGTTGCAGTAATTGCCACCCCGAAGCTAAATCAGATAGGGACATAGAAGCAGCTTTTCTGGCTAATTGAGGTAATAGCAGTTGTGTTGTTCTATCTGCTCTTGGACAGGACCTTTGCTTACAGTATGTGTCTACATTCTTCCCGAGATGAACCAATAAATAACAGGAGAGCTAAAAACACCTTTACTGAAGAAAATGTTGTTTCAGTGCTCCCTCCTCTGTCAGTCACCTGATCAAATGCCTAGGCATTTTCTTGGGTGATTTGGTTGACTTTTGATTTTTTTGTGACTTGCTAAATAATGAAGGAAGGAAAATGAGGCACCTTTAAATACAAGTCAGTCATGGCAGCTTCCATATGCCACACATTGAAAAGCGCCATTTTGACTCTACATTACATCACTTATGAACCTGAAGAAACTGATGTACTGAATTCTGTTCTTGTGAGCTCTAGAATGTCTTGTGATTTCACAGTGTAGCTATTGCTTTGCTTCAGCTGTGCTGCTAGATTTACTCTTAAAGTAGTATTAGACCCAAAACAAAATATTGCAGCTTATTCTTAAATGCGGTTGCTGTATTAGTTTTTTTTTTTAAATGATATTGAAACGTATTTTTTAAATTAAAATAATAAACATGTTATGCTTACCTGCTCTATGCCATGGTATTGCACAGAGCAGCCCCAATCCTCTTCTTTTGGGATCCCCCTCTGGTGCTTCTGGCTCCTCCTCTTCAGTGAGTGCCCCCATAAAAAGCTTATTTCTATGGGGGCATCAAGCAGGCTCACTCCTGAGCCACCTTGTCTGCGTCTATAGACACAGACAGTACAGATCAGTCCCGACCCTTGCTCTCTTGTCACAGGATTTGATTGACGGAAGCCAATGGGCTATCAATCTGCCCAGTGAAGAGGGAGAGAGCTGGGGCTCTCATGCACAACACTGGTTCGAGTTTGGGCTTAGGTATAAGGGGGGAACTGGGGGGATCCTGCAGTAAAGAAGTTTTTTTTTTACCTTAAAGCATAGTATGCATTAAGCCAGTGGTCTCCAAACTGCGGCCAATGGGCCAGATGTGGAATTTTGCTTGCCTTTATCTGGTCCTTAAGGCACCATTCCATCCAGTGATGGGACACCAGTGATGGGGCACCTTTCCTCCCACAGATACCACTGATAGGGCACTATTCCTCCCACTGATACCAATGATGGGGCACTATTCCTTTCAAATGACACCAATTATGGGGCACTATTCCTCCCAATGATGGGGCACAAGTACCCACACTGACACCAGTGATGGAGCACTATTCCTCCCACTGACACCAATGGTGGGGCACTATTCCTCCCACTGATACCAATGATGATGCACCAGTACTTCCACTGACACCTGTGAGGAGCACTATTCCTTCCACTGACACCAGTGGAGGGGCACTATTCCTTCTATTGACAACAAAAATGGGGGACCATTGCTCCCACTGATACCAATGATGGGATACCATTACTCCCACTGACACCAGTGATGGAGCACTATTCCTCCCACTGACGCCAATAATGGGGCTCTATTCCTCCCACTGACACCAATAATGGGGCACCATTCCTCCCTTGAATATCAACAATGGGACATTATTCCTCCCACCATAACCAAGGATGGGGCATTGTTATCTTCCACTGCCTGAAGGGCAGTAAACTAGCCCTTTGCTTAGAATGCTTGGAGACCCTTGCATCAAGGTAAAACAACCATAAAAAAAACCTTAAGGCTTTAAAACCACGGGTTTTTATTTCTTTTATTCTCACTTGATCCAGCAATAACACACTTCCTGTCTTAGGGTGGCACCTCTCTTTATGAAGGATCAACTGAGTCATCCTTGGACAGCCGCATTGGCTGGATAGATTGACTTGTAGATATAGATGGACTTTACATAAGAGACAAACAAATTACATTTTAATGCCAGCTAGTACCTTATAAGCAGTTACAGAAACATTTTTTTTCCCACTTTTGCAATAAAGGTTTTAACTAAATGTATAAAAGGATCAACAGATAAAAAAAACAAAAAAATAAAGCTGGCCAAAAGGCTGAACAAAAAAAAAAAATAACCGATTCCTCCATACACACAAACAAGGTGAAGGGAGGAATCCCTTTCTACCCGGACATTGCATTCTGTCAGCTGAATCCATCACTCTAATTGGCTGCAGTTGCTAGTCGAGGAAATGTTTCCAACATGCCCCATTGACAGAAGTTGATCAAACGATCCACTTCTGTCAAGCAGAGATGACCACAAACAATGACTGTGGTGTTAATAGTAGTGACAGACTGCATCAAGTATGCCTTGTTTTATTTTGTCTGTAGTATCACTTTAACTCCTAAATGGTGTTTAGATTAAGGGGAAATAAAAAAAATACAAAATCAAACTGTACATTTCAGCTTTTATTTTGTCTCCGCTTTAAACAATTCCATTAGTGTCCTATAGTAAATACGGCATGGTGATGTAAAATAACAGTAAGAAATACTATAAAAGGTTCTGTTTGAAAGGATAAAACAAATTGAATGCTTAAAAGGTTACTTTTATAAATCTCTTGTGATCTTACATCTCATCCGCCATGGCCTGTGCCCTCTTTTGTTGAACATGAAGGGTAAGGAAGACTACTGGCCATTTTAATGCTTTGCTTTTCAAGTAGTTTAAATAATAGATTTTGAAAAAAAAAAAAAAAATTCTCTATTACAAAATATTATTTTATGGTGATAGGACCACTTTGAAAGTGTGAATTCCCAGCATTCTCTGCCATAACTGTAGAGATGGTTAGATCTGTAGTGATGAGACTTTTGCAGAAATTGAACATTGCCACTTACAAAGCAATCTGAAGACTACACAGCAGTGTAAAGTCAGAGCAAAAAATGTTCAAGACTTTACATTTAACCTAACACATGATGAATGACCTCTCAAAATATGTTCTTGTATTGTAGCAGCATCTTGAAAAAGCTGAACTAATAGAAAAAGTCATAAATTCTGATTAAAACTGGCCTGTTCTAGGTTAAGAAAGGCTTTTTGGTTATCTTTTAAAAAACAGTTTTATATTGTTTCATTAGCATAACATTTTAATATTTAAGAAAGGTCAAGTTAAACCCATGGGTATTTTTTAGCGAAGGGTTCCTAAACGAGATATATGGGTGTTTTGTATTTTCTTTACGTATGAAGGACTAAAATATAAAATATATGTTTTAGCCAAGTAGATATGAAATATTGCAGATAAGCAAAAATTATATTGATTTTTATCTAGGCAGTGGACAGCACTTAATGTGCTACCGGGTCAATGTCAGATTTACGCACACAAGTAGACTAGTCAATGGTAATTATTATTATCAGAAAGCCCAGTCTGATGTTTCAAGGGAAGAGGATGTGTCTGAAAGCTATTATCTTAACCACTTGACCACTGGGCACTTAAACCCCCTTAACAACCAGACCAATTTTCAGCTTTCAGTGCTCTCACATTTTGAATGACAATTGCTCAGTCATGCAACATTGTACCCATATGAAATTTGCGTCCTTTTTTTCACACAAATAGAGCGTTCTTTTGGTGGTATTTAATCACCGCTGGGTTTTTTATTTTTTGCGCTATAATTAAAAAAAGGAAGAAAATTTTGTAAAAAAAAATGCATTTTCTTAGTTTCTGTTATAAAATTTTGCAAATTAGTAATTTTTCGTCATAAATTTTGGCCAAAATTTATACTGCTACCTATCTTTGGTAAAAAACAAACAAATTAGTGTGTATTATTTGGTCTTTGTGAAGGTTATAGAGTCTACAAGCTATGGTGCCAATCACTGAATATTGATCACACCTGATGTACTGACGGCCTATCTCATTTCTTGGGACCCTAACAAGCCAGGAAAGTACAAATACCCCCCAAATGACACTTTTTTGGAAAATAGACATTCCAAGGTATTTAGTAAGAGGCATGGTGAATTTTTTGAAGTTGTAATTTTTTCCCACAATTCTTTGCAAAATGAAGTTTCTTTTTTCTTTTTTTTTCACAAAATCGTCATATATTAACAGGTTATTTCTCACACCCAGCACATGCATACCACAAATTACACCCCAAAACACATTCTACTACTCCTCCTGAGTATGGCGATAACACATGACTCACCCCCCCTTCGCACAGGAACATAGCTGAGGCTGTCAATTATAGGCTGTGTGCTGAAACTCCCTCCCGTGTCACCTTTTTACCTCTTGGTGTCAAGAAAACCTGTCAGAAGTGACTAATATAGCAGAGGAATGAGGCAACAGAGAAAAATGACACTCAGTGCTCTGGAATGAGACACATCCACACTATAGAGAAATATTCTTTGTTCATATTTGATTTTAGAGGTTTACATCCACTTTAAAGATACAGTACAGGAGATAGGCTTAATTTTTTTTATACCCTGGGCTATAGGCTGCTATCTTCAAGTGCCCCTCCCCCCCCAGGTGTACTCCTATAATCTCACCCCACTCTGTGATTCTTCAGTTTAGTGTCTTTAGGTGATGAGCACCTACATTTGGAGATTTTAGTTTATACTTGTTTCTTATAAAGAGATATCACACCTACACAGAGTAAGGTCTCGTGACTCACAGTAAAAAGAGACAACGGAGTAAGGAGACGATATAATCAGTGAAGACTGTCCAAAAGAACTGTGGTTCTCCATTTTTCCACTGTGCCCTCCCTCAAAGTCGTGTGTCGGATATTAACTGTCGGAGTCGATACAAGGACACGCTTCCCCCCCACTCAGTACACAATAGCGGTATGAGTCCTCCTCATCATCTTACACAAAACCCCACATTAAACACCATACGTACACGACCCACACTCTTTATTGGACAATTATATAC
>BLSH010351732.1:46878-66187 GCA_018402905.1 Glandirana rugosa | reverse complement strand
AGGGAAAACAGTACACCTCTCTGACAGGTGTCTGGGAGGCTGTGGTTGCTGCTGCACGCAATGTTGATGGTGAACAGATCAAAACACTGACAGAATCCATGGATGGCAGGCTTTTGAGTGTCCTTGCAAAGAAAGGTGGCTATATTGGTCACTGATTTGTTTTTGTTTTGTTTTTGAATGTCAGAAATGTATATTTGTGAATTTTGAGATGTTATATTGGTTTCACTGCTGAAAATAAATAATTGAAATGGGTATATATTTGTTTTTTGTTAAGTTGCCTAATAATTATGCACAGTAATAGTCACCTGCACACACAGATATCCTCCTAAAATAGCTACAACTAAAAACAAACTAAAAACTACTTCCAAAAATATTCAGCTTTGATATTAATGAGTTTTTGGAATCATTGAGAACATGGTTGTTGTTCAATAATAAAATTATTCCTCAAAAATACAACTTGCCTAATAATTCTGCACTCCCTGTATATCCCACTGGTGAAAAATCTGGTCCTAGGCTGCCTGGAGCTGCAAACTAACATTGTATATCCTTATATGAGGAGTTGCTCCTTCAGAGCCGGTATGTCCTGTTTAAATCTGTGGGACATCAGTACTCAAGAACAGGCAGCCCAGCACTAGATTTTTACTAGGCAGGATGTAGATAATGCAGGAGGCTGCTGCAGTCATAAGAGGTAAGTAAACACCAGTAGGGGATGGGTCAGCTTAGCATTTTTTAGGGGGTTAGGGAAAATGTCTTTATCCATCAATATGACCCTCTCCCCTCTGAACCCCCCTACGCAATTTGGATAAAAATAATGTTTGAAACAAATTGTTTTTGGTAGTTTCACATGCTCAGATTCCTGAATCTTCATCCAGGTGAAGATGATGTATGCACAGACACATGGTGGGATCTATTGGACCTGGCAGAGCCGTGTGGCATAACTGCCAATGCTTGAAATGCAAGTAAAACCCCTGCTCGTGCGTATAAAGGAGCAGCCATCTTCCAGTCTCTGGAACCTGGCAGAGCCAGGTGGTGTGTCTGCCTATGTGCAAGAGGTTTCCTGCTAATCTGTGTATGTGTAGACATGTCACGCGGCTCTGCCAAGTCCCAATGTCTGGCCAAGATGGCAGCATTTGAGCACAATGACAAAAAGAGAGCTTTAGCCTTCAAGGAGGACAACGTCAGATTCTATTACCTAGACAGTATGGGGTTGATTTACTAAAACTGTAGGGTGCAAAATCTGGTGTAGCTCTGCATGGTAGCCAATCAGCTTCTAACCTCAGCTTGTTCAATCAAGTTTTGACAATAAAACCTGGAAGCTGATTGGTTTCTTTGTAGAGCTTTAGTAAATCAACCCCTATGTATTTTTTATGTATATGTGTAATATATTTAAATGGGAAAAATAGCTGCATAGGGATGAAGTTTCTCTTTTTAACCCCGTCAAAGGGTAAAATACCAGACTTTCAAGTAAATAGCCATTCGCTGACTCAGGCTGCATGCTTGTTCCAGGCATGTGACTTTGTAAATAGATTAAATTTTAGTGCCTTACAACTAGTAACCACCACCATAAAGTGAACCGGTTGTCAGACTTTAGACATTTGAGAATTTACTTATCCTTAACTAGTAGTGAATATGCTTTTAAAACTCACTGACATATGTAGCTTGAGGCAAAGTGGAGCAATTAATCCTCAAAGTTTACAGAAAAAGTTCTGCATATTAGCTCATCCTGCTTCACCATCCCTTCAGTGATTCAGCAGCTTAGCTTACCCTCCTCCAGCCTCCCATTACTGACTCCATAGCCTCCCAATATCTATTGTAAACACAGAATAGGTGGTCTGGGAGGGACAGTTGGGTGAGCTGATGAGAGAAAGACTGGAACAACTTCAGTGATTCTGCTGTGAACTGTGATGCTTATACTTGTATACCAGTGCCGTTTCTAAAGTAAAGTCAGCAGCTGCCAGCTTTCTGTTTCCACACCCACATGAAGGTACTGCCCCACTGCCAAACTACCCCTTTCATGTATTCTGGACTTCTCTGCCATCTGTGGGGTCAGGATGGGAATCGTGGGTGTCAGTAGGTGGAACCGGAACAAAGACACAACGTTTATTAGCTCACTTCAGGGTTTAGAGCTGTCATTCCTTGGCTGCTGTGGTGGGGGAAGAAGCTGATCAAGCATGATCTGTGCTTGATCAGTTTCACTGAAGTCCATAGATGAAATTAAGGATTTTATAGACTCCTGATGTCTCCTTAAAGAGGGCTTATTATTTCTACTATGCTATGAGGTTAACAGCCACCTATGTTATAGCCATAGGCGTGTGCACGGGTTGTTTACGGTGTGCCCAGGCACACCCTAATCACCCCTGTGCTCTGTCTTTGCTTTCAGTTTCAAATGCTACTGCATGTGCTGACTGCTGGAATATGTCTGTGTAACTCACTCGGGATGGGTCCGGGCCAGCAAAAACAGCTGTGCTGCAAGTAGGAGGGGATTATACAGGGGCGTGGGACCACAGTCATGGAGTAATCCAGCTGCATTTTCCGATGTGGCTTCTATAGTTCCGGCTGCAGGTCCTGCAGGTGCCGGCGGAGTGATATACATCTGCACTCCGCCCACACTACGGCCTCTCTCTCCCCCCGCCAGAAGCAGCGGAGCCTGGATAGCAGCAGGCGGGTGGCACCGAGGCAGCAACAAGATAGAGGTGAGACTGTGCACTGAGCAGAGTAGGCACATGAACCAAAAAAAAGCGACAATTCAAAACCAATATGAACCCTGGCTTGTCAGCAAAAAGTGTGTATACATATATTTATATATATCTTTATTAACCCCCCTGGCGGTATTCCCAATTGTGGCTCGGGGGGGAATTTTCTGTACCAAGAGCGATAACCCCGAGCCACACTCGGGATCGCATCGCTGGATCCCGGCAGTGTTACTCACCTTGTCCCCTGGATCCAGCGATGTCCCCCACTGTGTCTGCGGGCTGTGTCCTCCGCCCGATTCACTCTGTGTGCCGGGCTCCGTTCCCTGCGAGTGGGCGGAGCCTGGTGGCAAATTCAAAAAGTGAAACACACAGCACCCATACAGTACACTGTAATCTGTAAGATTACATTACTATATGAAATCATTTCACATCCTCTTTGTCCCTAGTGCTTTGCCCAGTGCCCTGCATGCACTTTTATATTATATATGTCTTTCTTTCTGCCTGGAAACTTGAGATGTCCATGGCAACCAAAAAGTGTCCCTTTACATCAAAAGTGGTTTTTGATCAGCTAGAAAACAGCGATAGTAAATAAGAATCATTTGCAGAATTGAGTGATACTGATTTTTGGGGAAATTTATCATCAGAAACTGAAAGTGACGACAGTGACAATTCTGCAAATGAGCAAATTTCTGTTTTTGATTTAATTACATTATTGAATACATTTTATTACTATTATCTTATTATTTTTGATAATTATTTATAGCTATTTATTATATTATAATTTATGATTCTTGTTTCAAACTTTATCATACCCGGGATGTCTACTAGACTCTTGTTTGGACAGATTTAAGTGAGTTATTGCTAAGAATTACAGGCCTACAATATAAAATGCCAAATTTCTATGCGAGACCGCTTTGAGATGCAAAAATTTGACATAATCATACCGCCAGGGAGGTTAATATGTGTACATACAGTATCTCACAAAAGTGAGTACACACCTCACATTTTTGTAAATATTTTATTCTATCTTTTCATGTGACAACACTGAAGAAATTACACTTTGCTACAATGTAAAGTAGTGAGTGTACAGCTTGTATAACAGTGTAAATCTGCTGTCCCCTCAAAATAACTCAACACACAGCCATTAATGTCTAAACCGCTGGCAACAAAAGTGAGTGCACCCCTAAGTGAAAATGTCCAAACTGGGCCCAATTAGCCATTTTCCCTCCCCTATGTCATGTGACTCGTTAGTGTTACAAGGCCTCAGGTGTGAATGGGGAGAAGGTGTGTTAAATTTGTTGTTATCACTTTCACTCTCTCACACTGGTCACTGGATGTTCAACATGGCACCTCATGGGAAAGAACTCTCTGAGGATCTGAAAAAAAGAATTGGCCTAGTCTATAAGAAGATTGCCAAGACCCTGAAACTGAGCTGCAGCACGGTGACCAAGACCATACAGAGGTTTAACAGGACAGGTTCCCCTCAGAACAGGCCTTGCCATGGTGGACCAAAGAAGTTGAGTGCACGTGCTCAGTGTCATATCCAGAGGTTGTCTTTGGGAAATAGACATATGAGTGCTGCTAGCATTGCTGCAGAGGTTGAAGGGGTGGGGGGGGGTCAGCCTGTCAGTGCTCAGACCATACGCCGCACACTACATCAAATTGGTCTACATGGCTGTCGTCCCAGAAGGAAGGCTCTTCTAAAGATGATGCACAAGAAAGCCTGCTAACAGTTTGCTGAAGACAAGCAGACTAAGGACATGGATTTCTGGAACCATGTCCTGTGGTCTGATGAGACTAAGGTAAACTTATTTGGTTCAGATGCTGTCAAGCGTGTGTGGCGGCAACCAGGTGAAGAGTACAAAGACAAGTGTGTCTTGCCTACAGTCAAACATGGTGGTGGGAGTGTCATGGTCTGGGGCTGCATGAGTGCTGCACTGGGGAGCTACAGTTCATTGAGGGAATCATGAATGCCAACATGTACTGTGACATACGGAAGCAGAGCATGATCCCTTCCCTTCTGTGACTGGACCACAGGGCAGTATTCCAACATGATAACAACCCCAACACATCTCCAAGATGGCCACTGCCTTGCTAAAGAAGCTGAGGGTAAAGGTGATGGACTGGCCAAGCATGTCTCCAGACCTAAACCCTATAGAGCATCTTTGGGGCATCCTCAAATGGCAGGTAGAGGAAGGCAAGGTCTCTAACATCCACCAGCTCTGTGATGTTGTCATGGAGGAGTGAAAGAGGACTCCAGTGGCAACCTATGAAGCTCTGCTGAACTCCATGCCCAAGAGGGTTAAGGCAGTGCTGGAAAATAATGGTGGCCACACAAAATATTGACACTTTGGGCCCAATTTAGACATTTTCACTTAGGGGTGTACTCACTTTTGTTGCCAGCAGTTTAGACATTAATGGCTGTGTGTTGAGTTATTTTGAGGGGACAGCAAATTTACACTGTTATACAAGCTTTACACTCACTACTTTACATTGTAGCAAAGTGTCATTTCTTCAGTATATATATATACATATACACACACAGACGCACGTGTGTTTGAGCTTTGGTTTGAGGTGCACACGCTAATGCAATAGGCTGCGCACGCCTTTGGTTATAGCAATAAAGTTAAAGTGGTTATAAAGCCTTACATATTCCTAGTGAAGTAACTATCCTCTGGTGATACACAGAGATGAAATAAGTTTTACTATATAAGTTGTACCAGTTTATTTACAGTCCTCTCTTCTCTACAACAATTCTAAGTGCAGCATTTGTTGTACAGCTTGTCTGAGCTTCAGAAAACGGGACTGGGATCTGAAGTTACACACTACAGAGCTCAGTGAGGAGAGCTCTAAGAGCTGATTGGAGGGAATGGACACTCCCCCATTCACATAGCACACAGAAACAGAGCTGAGGCTGTCAATCACAGGCTGTGTGCTGGAGCTCCCTCCCCTGTCACCTTTTTTCTCTTGGTGTCAGGAAAATTTGTCAGAAATGACTCATGCAGATAGCAGAGGGTGCAGTAGCAGGCTGCCATGACACTTAGTGCTCTGGATTGAGACAAGTACACACTATAGAGGGATATGCTTCGTTCATACTTCATGTCAGAGGTTTACAGCCACTTTAAGTGTTAAAAAAGTTGAAAAAATAAAGGAACATATAACCCCTTGGCCTGCCTTGTAAGGGCTTTAGAATGCTGGGAGGCGGGCGGGGCTTATGGCCATGTGACCGTTGTGATTGGCTGTCAGTGTGGTTACATGATCGGAAAACTCCCAACTGCAAGTAGCAGGGGAAAGAGGGCATATAATTACTTACAAACATTGTTTTTTGGATTTGTTCGGTGTACCTATGGCGATTTCATTACACATACTGCAGACATGCAACTATGCAACTATGGACATAGGAGTGCCTTGGAACCCTCACATACCAGGAAGCGCTGTGCTATATTTCAAGAGAAATTCCAGACAAAAGGTACATTTCCAGGGTACTGTTTAGGCACAAATACATTTATTTTTTTTCAATTAACATAGCAAATCATCGCTTTTTCAGTTCATTGGTTTATAGCCTGGCCGCAGATTCACTTTAGACTCAGAATGGCTGCTGTCATAAGAGCCTAAATGACACAAATGTTTTGTTTTGTGTCAGATCCTCCGATTTCCCTGACCCTACCCTTACCCTGACGCTAAACCATTTTTTACAATAACAAACAAATTTATACTTGACTCCATTTCACAGAGCGACCCCAAACCTCTTCTTCTTGGGTCCACCACCAACACTTCTGGCTCCTCCTCTCAGGTGAGTGCCCCCACAGGAAGCCGCTTGCTATGGGGGCACTCATGCAAGCTCTCTTCCGAGTCTTGCTGGCTGCGTCCTAGACACAGACAGTGGGGGTCTGCCCCACCCCCTGCTCCCTCACCACTGGCTTTGATTGACAGCAGCAGGAGCCACAAGTAAAGCCTGTGAGGCCAGGAAGTGAGGGGAAAGGAGAGCCATAGACTGGCACAGCTCTGGATCGAGTGAGGACAAGATAAGTGTAAGAGTGGGGGGATGAGGGGGATACTATTACCTAATCATTTTTTACCTTAAAGGATAAGTTCATCTTTTTTTTCTAAATTCCAGTTCTCCTATTTACCAATATAGCATTCATTTACTTTTTTTGCAAAAAATATTAAAAGCTTTCCATTAAATCTACAGACACTTACTTCATTTGTCCTCATCAGTGTTTCCAAACGTATCCATTGCTTCTGCCTAACTTCCTGGTCAGACTTTAGGTCATGACACAGGAAGGAGTGGACAAGGGGACCGCATTAGCACACACCCTGCATCATCCACCCTCCTACCTACCCACCCATTCCCAGCTGCACATTTCTTTAAATGAAAGGCAATCAATCAGTGATCACCCATTCTAACTAAATGCACAATATACAATCAGATTGCATAGTGTATGGCCATCTTTATAGAAGTACATAGGAAGGAGTGGACAGAAAGACTCGTTCACATCTCTGCATAGCGGGAACTCGCATTCCCACATGCATTTTTTTGCGAGGGGGAGGAAGCGTTTTGGGGCATTTTCACTCATTACACATAGGGCAGCCTATCCACCTGAATGGGCTGGCCTATATGCAGCAATCGCCCCAAAGAAGCTGCAGAACTTTTTTTAGAGCGGAGCTTGGTGCATTTTTACTGCAATTTTTGGTGCAGCGCATTTCTGAAATGCAAAGAAAAGCACAGATGTGAATGGAGCCTCATTGTTCTTGTGTTACCACACCAATTTCACTTTCAGGCCCCATTTACATCTAGCATTAGTGTTGGGCTCGAGCGTGTTCACAACCTCACATGCCCGATCCCACCAGGAAGCTGACACTGCACACCGCTTAATCACAGGAAGTGAGACATTTCCCGAACTGTGCACCTGCGAACCGGGAAATGTCTTACTACCTGTGTGATAATTAAAGAGGTCAAAAAATGGGTCTTTAAATGAAGCAGGGGTCACAATGGGCATCAGCTTCCATCCCGGGTTGGGTGATATACAAAAAGGGTTTTATTCGGGGGACTTTAAATGAGACACACGGGTTGTAAAAAACATGCGTTTTTATTGAGGCAACTTTCATCGAGGTAGTACTGTAGACAATCCATACATCTTTTAATACATATATTGGGCACATTTCCTATACGTGCATGCTCCTGATGAGTGGATCATAACTTCACGAAACGCGTAGAGCCGATATATGGCGTATTAATTATTATTCAAGTTGTCTTATGCTGCAGAGATTGTATTGTATGGAGCCAATTTTTATCATTTGTGAATTATGTATTTGTTTCCAGTTCATATGTTACATTTTTTAGTAGAGGCAATGTGCCCAAAATATATAGTACAGGCAATGTGCCCAATATATGTATTAAAAGATGTATGGATTGTCTACAGTACTACCTCGATGAAAGTTGCCTCAATAAAAACGCATGTTTTTTACAACCCGTGTGTCTCATTTAAAGTCCCAAAAAAAACCCCCCTTTTTGTATATTGTCTTACTACCTGTGATTAGCAGTGTGCGGTGTCAGCTTCCTGGCGGGATCAGGCACATCACAGGAGGCTCGCAATTGGTTCCTGTTGCTGTCAATCAAATACTGTGAGCAGAGAGTGGGTGGCAGAGCTGAGCTGCATTGTGCGTGTTAATAGACACACGCAGTGCGGCTCGGGATCGAGGCTGCATGAGTGCCCCCATAGAAAGCGGCTTCCTGTGGGAGTATTTAGAGAAGAGGAACACCAACAGGGGACCCCAGAAGAGGAGGATCGGGTCTGCTCAGCCATTGCACAGATTAGGTAAGCACGACTAAGTATTGTGCCATGGACTGAATTCCTTGAAACAATTCTGAGACAGATTTTTAATGAGTATCTACGACACTCTTTATGAACTTCACAGACTGCTTGATCACGGCTAGAAAATGTTCTGTGTTTATTTAGAATAGAAATGAACGTTCAGCCCTTTGTACATGCAGCCTTTTTGATGGTTTCATTTTTCTAGTACATATGTAGCTATTTGTTTACTTCATTTTCCTGGTTTCTGTGGTTGTCTGGTTCACACACGTGTTAACACATCATTAGCTTTCCTGTGAAGTTACATATGAAAACATTGTAAGTATAAGAATTGTCAATTGCTCACCCATTCTTTCAGTATCTTTCAGTTTAAAGATTGTTTTGTAGCTTTATCACTTAAGTACAATAGTGATGAGTCTAGAAAATCTATCTCAGACAAATAGTTTTCTCTCAAGATCAATTAACAGAGGGGAGTCTACAGAGGTCACAGGCTGCTCATAGAAATGCAGTGTTTCCTGTTGTGACCATAATCAGCAGCATCCTACAATTATCTTGTGTCTATGGGCACCTTTAGTTTTAAAGGATAAGTTCACCTTCTGGGAAAAAATAATAAATGTCTATATTTTTACAGAAAAAATGTGCATTTGTTTTTTTTTTTTTGCCCATAGGAGCCTAGAAAGCATTGCAGCTGTGATCAGTGGATCAGGGGTGCAATGCCAGGCTCCTGGAGACATGCCCTACAGCTTTCATCCCAAACCTCCACATGGGCTTTCAGTTTGAAAGCTGCAGGGCTTGTGAATGAACCTAAAGGGCACTCATCATTGGCAGCGGGTGAAGGAAAAAGAACCCCACCCACTGTCACAGGGGGGTGGATCGGGTGGGGGTACTGCTGGAGCATGTTACATGATACACCCTAAATATGTGAACAAGGCACATTGCTGCTGCCGAAACGCGTTAGCTGTTGATTGCCGTTGCCACGATGGAATAAAAACACCTAATTATATGATCCCCAAGAGTGGCGGCTCATCTTTTGCTTTGATTTTACACCCTAAATATGGTTGCAATGTGTAACATTCTCTAAAAGGTGAATTTAGCCTTTAATGAAACCCTGTTACCAACCTAAAAATGCAGCTCAGAAAAAATTACACATTGTAAATGCATTTTTCTTTTCCATAAACAAATGTATTCACATACAATGTATCTTTCAACTGGCTAGGGAATTCTACCACTCCAAGAAGATTCAGGTCTCTAGCACAGTACCCCCTCCCTCCTGCCACATCTACCCATGTGTATGTCAGCCGGGCATGCTGGAAAACCAGCAGCCGACCGGCTCCCAATCAGCGATCTCAGCCAATGGCTGAGAGCCAATTTTAGTGCATACAAATACAATCTAATACCCGTATATTTTTGGTAAAATACAAAAGATGATGTCATGCAGAGTAAATAGATACTTGTCACACTTTTATAACACGCACGTCCATGGAATGGCAAAAAACAATGGTACATTAACCACTTCCGGACCGCCCGCTGTCATTATATGGTGGTACTTTGCCATTGAATACCGTTGTTATGGCAGCAGATAGCTACCATAACCCTGGTATTTTTTCTAAACAGTGGGCGGTCGGCTTTCAGACAAAAGTGGTCTCTGCAGGGTATTTGCCATGAGATCACTTTTATCACTTTTATTGTGAGCGGGAGAGGTGGCCCCCTGCCATTTTTCCTTCATCTCCACCACTTACCAGACCCGCCGGTAGCAGCGGAGATGATCAGGTCTGCTTGTCACAATGCCTGGAAGCCGAGTGAGTGGAAGATACCGCCCAGTTGGATCCATAGCATTGAAGGGTGGAAGCGATGTCAAATGTCACTTCCGCCCATAGATCTTAAAGGAGAAAAATTATATATATTTTTTTCAAATAACACTTAATTTTTTTTTTTATTGCATTTAAGTGTAAATATGAGATCTGAGGTCTTTTTGACCCCAGATCTCATATTTAAGAGGTCCTGGCATGTTTTTTTCTATTAAAAGGAATGTTTACATTCCTTGTAATAGGAATAAAAGTGATCAAATTCGTTTTTTTTTTTTTCAAAAGGACAGTGTAAAAATAAAAAATAAAATAAATAAATAAGAAAAAAAAATTTAAAGCGCTCCTTCCCGCCGATCTCGCGTGCAGAAGCGGACATATACGTAAGTCATGCCCGCATATGAAAACGGTGTTCAAAGCACACACGTGAGGTATCGCCGCAATTGTTAGAGTGAGAGCAATAATTCTAGCACTAGACCTCCTCTGTAATTCAAAACTGCTAACCTGTAGAAATTTTTAAACGTCGCTGATGGAGATTTTTAAGTGCCAAAATTTGTCGCCATTCCAGGAGTGGGCGCAATTTTAAAGCATGACATCTTCATATTAATTTACTCGGTGTAACATTATCTTTCACAATATGGAAAAAAATTGGGCTAAATTTACTGTTGTCTTATTTTTTAACTCAAAAAAAGGCGCAAAAAAAGTATTGCAACGACCACCATTTTATTCTATACGGTGTTAAAAAAATATATATAACGTTTGGGGGTTCTAAGTAATTTTATAGCAAAAAAAAACTGATTTTAACTTTTAAACATTGAATCTCAAAAAGAGGCTCGGTCCTTAAGTGATTAAATTATCTATAGGCGACGTTTTAAAAGCATTTACAGGTTACCAGTTTAGAATTACACAGAAGGTCTGGCACTGGTCTATTCCACCCTAGATCTCTCTACAGGCCTCCAAAACATGTGATCTAACTGAGATTAGTTTGGTCAGATGCTTTCCTAGCTGGTAGCACCTTGTTTACTTCAGACTGAAACTGAAAGTGACAAAATTCTTGTTGCTTCCAGTTTCTGATCTCACAGAGAGGGAGGAACAAGGTCAGTTCCTCTCTCTGCATCCAGTGCACTGGATGCCCCTGGTCCAATTGGTTCTGGGCTCCCCCTCTGTGCTCCCCAATGGGATGGGAGAGCTCAGGAAAGGCATATACCTGCTTGAATCACTTCTACGGCAAAGAGAATCACTGGCTGAACATTTTGAAACTGGAATGATGTCTGCAGCTGCATAAGTATAACCTCTATAACCAAGGATGTCATAGGATGTCTTTTGGTTTGGAAGTGGTTAACCTGCAAAGCTGCGGCTGCAATGCTTTGCAGCGGCAAAAATTATACCCCCGCCATGTTTTGTGGGCAGTACCAATGCCAAATGTAATCCATTCAAATAAATAGGACTATGCCGCAGCTGCCCTGCAACCACCCTGTAATGCATGCAGTTGCTGCATAGCAGTGTGGGCTTTTAAGAATTAAAACTGCGGATCGCTTTTCAGTTGGGCAGCAAGGGCTGCCTCAAATGTAAACAAGCCCCGACAGGCTTGAATGCAACCTAATCTAAACTTACAGTATTCGACTCCCAAACTCATTTTTTGTAACTGCTCAGCAGATTTTTACAGACTTTGTCTGGCAAAAGGTTAAACCAAGACTAACGTATCATATTCTTAAGAGGTCTAAACCAGAGGGGGGAGTGGGGTTGGGTCTTCCCAACTTGAAGAATTATTACAGGGCAATTGCCTTAACTAGGATTCTCAGCTGGAGATATCAGCCCACTCAAAAGGCCTGGGTAGTATTGGAAAAGACACCGGCGGGCCAAGATTTGGCCTATGCCTCAGAGGTCTCCTTAACTCTGTCTCTTTTCTTACACCCCATACCTTGATGACCTGGTATTTATTTAATAAACAAGGAGCCCTTTCTCCATAAACCTCTTCCTTACCACCGTTGGCTGGATTTTGTTGGTTCCCCCCGGGCGAGTCACTGTCTTTTTTTAAATTCTGGGCAGCTGATGGAGACACCAGCTAGCTTAAGCTTGTAAGGAATGGGAGACTGCTGCCACTGGGGGATCTCAGAGAGGCATATGGTGAGTTCCCAATGGACACTTGGGGATATCAGCAATTACAACATTTTTGTACCATCCATTTACAGGGCATAAAAACTGCTGAATCCCTTACTGACTTTGAATCCCTCTGGTATAAACAGACTACTGACAGAGGTCTGCTATCTATTTGTTATAAACTGTTGGATAAGTGAGGTGTCTCCACAGGACTCTGATTTTTTAGGGAATGAGAAATAGAGTTAGATCGCCCTTTTACCGACTTACAGAAGCATAATATGTTAAAGTTGGCACATACCTCTTCGATATGTACCAAAATACAGGAGCCTATAAAGTCACAGTATCTTACAAAAGTGAGTACACCCCTCCCATTTTTGTAAATATTTTATTTTATCTTTTCATGTGACAACATTGAAGAAATCACACTTTGCTACAATGTAAATTAGTGAGTGTACAGCTTGTATAACAGTGTAAAGTTGCTGTCCCCTCAAAATAACTCAACACACAGCTATTAATGTCTAAACAAAAGTGAGTACACCCCTAAGTAAAAATGTCCAAATCGGGTCCAATTAGCCATTTTCCCTCCCCGGTGTCATGTGACTCATTAGTGTTACAAGGTCTCAGGTGTGAATGGGGAGCAGGTGTGTTAAATGTGGTGTTATCACTTTCACTGTCTCATACTGGTCACTGGAAGTTCAACATGGCACCTCATGGCAAAGAACTCTCTGAGGATCTGAAAAAAATAATTGTTGCTCTACAGGAAGATGGCCTAGGTTATAAGAAGATTGCCAAGACCCTGAAACTGAGCTGCAGCAGGGTGGCCAAGACCATACAGTGGTTTAACAGGACAGGTTCCCCTCAGAACAGGCCTCGCCAAAGTCGAACAAAGAAGTTGAGTGCACATGCTCAGCGTCATATCCAGAGGTTGTCTTTGGGAAATAGACACGTGAGTGCTGCCAGCATTGCTGCAGAGGTTAAAAGGATGGGGGGTCAGCATGTCGGTGCTCAGACCATATGCTGCACACTGCATCAAATTGGTCTGCATGTCATCCCAGAAAGAAGGCTCTTCTAAAGATGATGCACAAGAAAGCCTGCAAACAGTTTGCTGAAGACAAGCAGACTAAGGACATGACTAAGGACATGGGTTACTGGAACCATGTCCTGTGGTCTGATGAGACCAAAATAAACTTATTTGGTTCAGATGGTGTCAAGCGTGTGTGGCGGCAACCAAGGGAGGAGTACAAAGACAAGTGTGTCTTGCCTACAGTCAAGCATGGAGGTGGCAGTGTCATGGTCTGGGTCTTCATGAGTGCTGACGGCACTGGGGAGCTACAGTTCAATAAGGGAACCATAAATGCCAACATGTACCTTGAACTACTGAAGCAGAGCATGATCCCCTCCTTTTGGAGACTGGGCCGCAGGGCAGTATTCCAACATGATAATGACCCCAAACACACCTCCAAGATGACCAATGTCTTGCTAAAGAATCTGGGGGTAAAGGTGATGGACTGGCCAAGCATGTCGCCAGACCTAAACCCTATTGAGCATATGTGGGGCATCCTTAAACAGAAGGTAGAGGAATGCAAGGTCTCTAACATCCACCAGCTCCATGATGTCGTCATGGAGGAGTGGAAGAGGACTCCAGTGGCAACCCGTGAAGCTCTGGTGAACTCTATGCCCAAGCGGCTTAAGGCAGTGCTGGAAAATAATGGTATCCACACAAAGAGGTTTAGACCTTAATGGCTGTGCGTTGAGTTATTTTGAGGGGACAGCAAATTTACAATGTTATACAAGCTATACATTCACTACTTTACATTGTAGTAAAGTGTCATTTCTTCAGTGTTGTCACATGAAAAGATATAATAAAATATTTTTAAAAATGTGAGGGATGTACTCAGTTTTGTGAGATACTGTATATATGAGTGGTAGAGGGTCCCGAAGACGTTGGCCGTTTTATACCCCTGGGTCCCAGATTGATGCTGGCAGGGCTGCAGGCTACAGGGTTCCCACATACATATTTGGTGGGAGTGTTCTAAGATTAGGCCATTTTGGCTTAATATTTGAAATAACCAAGGCCTTGATTCAGAATGACCCTGTACAGTGCCTTTTTATGGCACTTTAAGCACTATTAGGGCACATAAGAAGAGTGCAGTCCCCCACTTGTGGGACGCAGCTAAGGGGTTAATCCCGGTCTTTTGGAAAAAGTTGCAGATGCTCACTAGAGCACACTGGATGACACAAGTTAATAAAATCATGGAAGCTGAGAAGTGGGTGTGTACTTATAGCAATAAACTGAAAGAGTTCCAAGTTAAATGGGAATCTTGGATTCACTATATAAACAAATAGTATAAAGAACCAGAGAGGAATAGTTTCTTACCCCGTGAAAGAGGGGCAACCTTAAAATTCAACTTTAAATTTAATATATTTAGACTATAAATGATGCTTATTATGAAAATCGTGATTCCTTACTTTACTGAGATCAGTGGACCACCCCACCTTTAGTTTTTTGTTTTTTTTTTGTCTGTGGGGCTGTTTTCTCCTCCTTTTTTTTTGGGGGTTGTATTAGTTATTTGTCTTGGGGATTTGTAATTGCTTAAGGGATTTATTGGTTTGTATATTGATTAAAGATAAATACAGAATTAAAAAAAAGAAACCATTGAATTGGACAAGAAACTGTAATTTCGAAAAATAGAAAGGGTCCTACAATTACCATATACAAGCGCCAGTTGATTATTTGACTGTCCTGATTTAGAAAATGGCCCAGCAAAAAAAACAGAAAGGTGGAGTTACCATTTAACATAATACCACCTTTCAAGCTATATAGTACTAGTAGTGACAGTAATAAATTATTTTTTGTAGCTTTGTCTGCAAAGCAGCAAAACAAGTACAGCCCATGGCATGCCACTTATATGGGTTTTATTGCGAGCTGCAGATTGAGTCTAAACAAACCTGCCTGCCCTAGACTGTGACAGTCTGTCTCATATAATCTATCTTGCCTCATTCCTTTCGTCTCTGTGCAAGCTCCAAAACAGCAGGACCCATGTTACTATTAACTATTGATTTTTTTTTCCTCAATATTTTTTTTCTTAAAATGAAGCTAGACTGCGCTATATCATCTAAATAACATTCAGATAGCAGAAAATGTCTCAGCGAAAGCTGTTATTTCATAGGAAGACAGTAGCGTTTTCTTCATGCTATCAGCGGGGATCGTGCACAGTTTTGGTAGGCGTCTTTTATAAAACACACAATAAAGCTGGGTTTGTTTAATAAACTGTTATCTCTTACCAGATATTTCCCTGAGGTGCTGTCTCATGAAGGAAAGTAAGCAGACTTGTTTGAACGCCTTTGCTGTCAGCTAAGATCGCACCAGTCATGAAAAATAAAATGCACAATAAATGCCTCCAGCTGAACAAAATGATTTATTTACATGCTATTTCAAGTATTTTCCAGTCCTGCTTTGTGGGCAGGGTAAAGGTCAAGCCCAAGCGGGCTACAAATGTTTAAGGATAATAGAACTAAGTTTTAGGGCTGAATACACATCCTATATATAGAGCATTATTATACCTGACACTGAGAAAAGGCTGTTAACTGGGATTTGGTGTGGTAAACAAGACACCAATTATTACATATAGCAACCTTTCTCAACCAGGGTTCTGTGGAACCCTGGGGCTCCTCCAGAGGTTGCCTGAGGTTTCTTGAACAATGAGCAAGTTCTGACTCTCAAGAAAGTAACTGAAGAAACAATGATATGTTTAGCTATCTGTAAGAAGGGTTTTCTTCCCACTGACCTCAAATGTAAGAGGCATTTTTCCGAGTGACCTTTACAGTAATTATAAGCAGGGGTTCCCTGAGACCAGAAAGTGGTTTCAAGTGTTCCCTTATGTTGAAAAGGTCGACAAAGACTGTCTTAAAGTTTAAGGGCCCTTTCAAACGGGCTTTCTGTGTAAAGGGTGCATTTTTGCTCAGCGGGGATCGCTCCGCCGACGGATGACAGTTCTGAGACTGGAACTGTCAGAGCACCGCTCTCCTCTATGAAGATCGGATGAAAATGGACCACCTGTCCATTTTCATCCGATCCCCTCCGATCCGATTCGGTTTCCATCTGTCTGTATTTCAAGGACAGAATCGGAACGGAGAGCGGCGGATGTCAGCGGACATGTCTCCGCTGACATCTGCCGCTCCATAGGGCTGCATGGAGCGTCCGTTCAGGTCCGCCTGAGAGACGGACAGGAGGATCTGAACGGAAAGCCCATGTGAAAGGGCCCTAAATTTGCTTTCAGCAACCTTTTCCCACAAATCCCCCTATGCAATTCAATAGCTTCTGAATAATACATACCAGAGCTCCTCTTGTTTCAAAAGCTGCACCTCCTCCCTTTATACATGCATCCTTGATCCCCCTCCATCCTGCCGTTTGCGGGACACTAACATTTTGAACCGCCTAATGGCTACCCTGGGCCATTCAGACCACACGTGTTATCAGTGCGCTCTCTTTTTATCTTGCTAATTTCAATAGTGTCCATTAGTTTTGCCAACCTACCTGGATTGAAATTTACTGAAATAACACCCACAATTTCCTGGCACATCAAAGTTTTTACTGGCATTTCGAAAAGTTACAAAATTAGCTTAAAGTGCAAATTCTGTATTTAGGCTACAAACAAGTATACAGTAATAGGGAATTAGCAATGGGGTTTAAGGTAGATATTAACTACTTTAGCTCCTGAAGGTTTACCCCTCTTCATGACCAGGCCATTTTTTTGTGTGACACTATTCTCAAATTAAATGTTTGTCCCTTTTTTTCACACAAATAGAGCTTTCTTTTCATGGTATTTGATCACCTCTGCATTTTTTATTTATTGCGCTATAAACAGAAAAAGACTGGCAATTTTGAAAAAAAAAAAATTTTTTTACTTTCTGCTATAAAACATACCCAATAAAAAATGGAAAAAAAAAATCAAATTTCTTCATCAGTTTAGGCCAATATGTATTCTGCTACAAAAATCCCAAGTATATATTTATCGGTTTGCGCAAAAGTTATAGAATCTACAAACTATGGGATATTTTTATTTATTTATTCTTTTTACTAGTAATGGTGATGAGCAGCGACTTATAGTGGGACTGCAATATTGCTGCGAACAAGTCGGACATCTAACTGACACTTTTGACACCTTTTTGGGGACCAGTGATCAGTGCTAAAATATATACACTGTTACTTTACTAATAACACTAGTTGGAAAGGGGTTAACATCAGGGGTGATCTAAGCGTTAACTGTGTGCCTAGGTTGTGCTTACTCACTGTGGGGAGGTGCTTTGACTAGGGGAAGGCAAAGATCCCTGTTCCTGCTTAGCAGAAACACAGGATTAGTGCCTTCCCTTCTGACAGAATGACAATCTGCCTTGTTTACATAGGCAGATTGTCATTCTGTCTGTGTCCTGTGTAATTGGCGGGTGCCGGTGGACATCGAGTCCATGGTACCCGCCATTGGGCTCCCATTGTGTATAATCACAGCGGGAGCAGGTCGCCGATGGAACACAGCCAAGCCTCAGACCCGGAAGTGTCAGAACACATACTAGGTATGTGATCTGGCGCAGAGAGGCCGCTCTGCCACAGGATATCTGCGATGAGCGGTAGTTAAGCCGTTAAGGCAAAAAACATACTTCCTATTTTATTTTCATCATAGTAAGTGAGTAGCTCAGGGCAAGAAATTAGAATGGGTGGCACACACACATGAAATTAACTCTCACAGTGACACTGACAGCAGTGTGCAGCAGAACTGATGATGATGGTACCTCACCTACATGACACGTCCCCTCCTGAGTCACAGTGATAGTCTCTCTCTATGCCAGGTGGTTCCTTCCGTCCACTCCAGTCCAAACAGCACTGACAGTCCCGCTCCTGGCTTGCCTTGCTCCCATCCCGCAGACCCGCACACAGGGCTCCGGCCACTCTGATTGGCTCCCTGTGACATCACACGACACATTCAGTCGCTCCCTCTGCCAGACCAGCCCCCCGCTGGTAACGAACGCACTGTAGCAGGCACTTGGATGGTCTCTGGCAGCTTTAGACTGGAACTACTCATGTGCAGTTCCAAGCCGAGCGTCACAGCCATATGTTTTACTGCTAACCTTTTCCTGTCACTGGCATTTACTGGCAGGAGAAAAGTGTCCATTTTTTACTGGCTACCAGTAAAAATACTGACGGTTGCAACACTGGTGTCCACTTTGGGTCATTAAAGCGAAACCAGTATGTAGTTCATTCTCTCCTTCTCTAGCTGCAGCGGCTAAACTTAGGAGAGAGAGCACTGCACACATGCACAGTTTGAATGGCCCACAGCTGCCGCTAGAGGCATGTAATTATAGTGCTCAACTTGTCGAGGGGCCAGCTATTTTTTGCAGGGAGGCCCCCCACAGCTGCATATGTATATGGAGGCAGCGCATCATTTGAAACAGAAGGAGCATTGCTATGTACTATTCAAAAGATATAGAATTGCATAGGGGGCTTTTTGAAAAATGTTGCTGAAGGCGAACTTATACTTTAACCACTTCCTTACCGGCGTATAGTAAAAATACGCCAGCAAGGTGGACTCCCCATCCTAAGTGGACGTCATATGACGTCCTCTTGTTTTCGCCGCTTTGCGGGCCCTCTGCGGCCATTCCTTCACCAATTTCATATTCAAGCGGAAGTCGTTGTAAAAAGTTTTTCGGGGGATACGTTAAGATATAGAAAACTTATCATGTATCGTTACGAGGAAGACAAAGTTTACTACGCGACGGAGGTATATGTATACGTCGACACCCCCCGGAGGGACGTTTTTTATCGACCGGGGAGCTGTTCAACTCGTGATATTAATGTACGGAGATCGCCGTCGACACCCGGTAAGTTTGACACGTACACACGTCACGA
>BLSH010351732.1:19795-32060 GCA_018402905.1 Glandirana rugosa | reverse complement strand
AAATTCCTTATTCTTACTGAACAAATGATTTAAAGCTGAACTCCAGCCTTGCTTTCAGTCTTGTACAGAAGGAACTGGCTGTCAAAATAGTCACAGCGGGAGATTTGTTCATATGTACTCTATAGCGTGGATGGAGGAATCTGCTAGATTTATTATTATTTTTTCAGCCCACAGGCTGAAAGAAAAGAAAAAAAAAACATATCTGTATGACCAGCTTTAAGCTGGGTATACACTAGTAATACGTTAGTACAGGGTGGGCCATTTATATGGATACACCTTAATAAAATGGGAATGGTTGGTGATATTAACTTCCTGTTTGTGGCACATTAGTATATGTGAGGGGGGAAACTTTTCAAGATGGGTGGTGACCATAGCGGCCATTTTGAAGTCGGCCATTTTGAATCCAACTCTTGTTTTTTCAATAGGAAGAGGGTCATGTGACACATCAAACTCATTGGGAATTTCACAAGAAAAACAATGGTATGCTTGGTTTTAACGTAACTTTATTCTTTCATGAGTTATTTACAAGTTTCTGACCACTTATAAAATGTGTTCAATGTGCTGCCCATTGTGTTGGATTGTCAATGCAACCCTCTTCTCCCACTCTTCACACACTGATAGCAACACCGCAGGAGAAATGCTAGCACAGGCTTCCAGTATCCGTAGTTTCAGGTGCTGCACATCTCGTATCTTCACAGCATAGACAATTGCCTTCAGATGACCCCAAAGATAAAAGTCTAAGGGGGTCAGATCGGGAGACCTTGGGGGCCATTCAACTGGCCCACAACGACCAATGCAGTTGAAATAGGAACCCTCTTCCTATTGAAAAAACAAGAGTTGGATTCAAAATGGCCGACTTCAAAATGGCCGCCATGGTCACCACCCATCTTGAAAAGTTTCCCCTCTCACATATAATAATGTGCCACAAACAGGAAGTTAATATCACCAACCATTCTCATTTTATTAAGGTGTATCCATATAAATGGCCCACCCTGTAGATTTCTGAACGAAAATTTTTGTCTTTGTTTTGATTATTTGATATTCTAATCATTGGTGAGGTGAAATTGGTGTTACTTTTCAACCATAGTGACAAGAAAATTTGAAGGAGCAGGTTGGAATTTTTTCTCAAAGTGAAGGTTTTTTAACAGTGTATGTGATTTTCTTTTGGGAAATTATATTCATTTCAAAAATGGAGTGGTAAAAGCAAACTGAGTTAGGAACGCCATTTATCAAGCCATCAACAAATTAGTCTCTTATACTGCAGCAGTGAGAGCAGCTGTGCACAATAATGCTTTTACATACACAGTCACTTTTGTATGTTCCAGCTGCACAGGCCTTATCTTATTCTGCCCTCTGGGGAGCTCTAATGTTGTGCTTGTTCAGTTGGTATGTTACAGGGCCTTTCTCCAGACAATCACTGTTATTTTTATTCAGACATGCTCTGTCTTTTCCCTTATACCTAACTGCTGGTAAGACTGCCTTGGCACTTTTTGCCTGACTAATGCTAAAATATGATATACAGACCATTATTGTATGTAGCTCTAACCCTATAAGGGCAGCTGGATATTGCTTGTCCTCTTGTGCTGCCCAGACCCTGTGAACTTCCCAACCCTTATGACACTCTAGGCTCGAAATATAATGTAAACCCCTTTAAATGAACCACAGACACAGTATAAGTTGAACTCAGCAGACTTTCTGTATTGGCAAAGACAAACAGTGTAATAAACTATACGTCAGCCAAACCCTGGGGCAGCACCCAAAGCTGGTTGAGTTGAACACTTGATAATTAGGTATGTACAGGATAACAAGCAGACAGTAATGAATGATAAATGTTAAAAAGAATAGTATACACTGAATAATTAAATGGGCCCAAACAACTCAAATATAATGAGGTTATGACTAGAGAAAAGAGATGGCCTGCAGGGAACTCTACTCCTATGGAGAGATTTAGGCAGTATTCGGGCCAGCTCCCACCCTACAGCTGATGGGATAAAGGTAGTCCAAGTGTCAGGCCTGAACACAGTCTTCACCTGCACCTTGGAGCTCAGAATGTAGCAAAGACAAATCCTCAAGGAATGAAGAGAAAGCTCTAAGAGTCAGCAGGTAAATAGTGGGTATGGTAAAAGGGGCAAACTCTTCTGAAATCCAGATTATGATGTCTGCATGCAGTGTCCATGGGTTGTATGTTGCTGACAAGAAGGGGGCTTGGGCATTAGCCAGCTCACCATATCTTGAAGGCAGTCAGCACACACAGGCAGCGATACAGAGTCTTTACCTCAGCCAGGGTGAGGATGGATGCAGCATGAATGTAGATTCAGCGACAGTGTGGGAACCCTTGGCGCGGTCCCTCATTCACCTGCCACAGGGCCAAAGGTCCCCTGATGTTGCTCAGTGGTACGGTCTCTCACAGGTGGGGACATCAATGACTCCCAGGCTCCTGGCAGGCCACAAACACAGCAGCTGAGCGGCAGCTCGGATGCCCACAGATCGATCCTAGGGAGAAGAGTGGGGGCTTGTTCAGAACACTTCTTTATAGCCTCTCCAATGATCCCCTTTCTTCATTTGTGGCTTGTTGGGAGATGTAGTCTGAGAGAGACTCAGCAATCCAGTTATGGCTATGGTTATGGTTAAAAAAAGACTACAAATCCCATGGTCATTTGCGTTCCTGGCTCAGAAGTATGATGTAGACAGTCTGAGTGCAGCACTAGAGGGAAACAGGAGCAGACTGCAGTAATGGAGGTAATGTCCTCTGGATTATACTATGATAGCCGGCACCTGGCTGTGACGAACGCGGGTATCAGATTGCTGCCCTCCTCACCGATCGGCGACCAAGGACCCCCCTGATCCAATACCGCACGTGTCACGAACGTAACAATGCCACTCTCAGCTGCTTTCAGCACAAAGATTTCACAGTTTGCTGGACCACCATCTAAGTGTCAGCCGCCTGAGAGTGATTGTTACCGGGCTAATTCAAACAATTAACCCTTTCACTGCCACCACTTCTGGATTCCGACCAGAAGATCCGGATGTAACAATACCAGTATTTTAGAGCAACGCCTGTGTATACACTGTCACCTGCAGACAGATATACTCAGGTGTGTTTTTCTAAAGACAGTAGCGCTCTTCGAAGGAACATATTCGTAATAGTTGCGTTAAGAGCTTTAGAGACAAAATTAACACTTTTCAAAATAAGGTTTAATAATGAAAAGGTCAAGTTTTAGGTGCAGTAAAATATTTACAGAAAAATAAAAGTACAAAGTGAGACATATTTACAGCAAAAGAGAACAGATTGAAAAATACCTTGCCTTTGAAATGTCTTTGCTTAATCAGTGTTTTGAAGATGATTCCCTGGTCCTCTGATGTTTGATGTTAAGGTGAGAACTCTCTATCTGATGGTCACAGTCTCTTTTTCTGTGAAACACCAGGGGTGGAGCCATACCTCTTCTGGCCATTCGTATGAGAGAGGGAGTTTCCTTAGACAATGTCCAGGGCGGACCGTGGAGATACATGCTGCATAATCATGCATGGATCATAATTTGTGACCGAATCATCTTACATATTTTACAGTATGAAATTTAATCTCAGCTTGCAATAAGCTTTCATATGACTCCAAACATGAGTATTCTAAAACCTTAAAGGACCCTGGGGAGGGAATGGACTAATTCTATCCCTCCTTGGGTAACAAGGGGTGAGTGTTTATACTTGAATTATCCGGACCGAAATTCTACATTCAAATACGTAATGTTCATCACTATGGCATACCTATAGCGGAAGTTATGACTGTATGTAAGTTTTCATATAAGTTTAAGGCAGCAAGGGAGAGTCATCCCTAGGTCAGAACTACCAGGGTAATTTATGGGCCAACAGCAGTGTGTTGTATGTTATTTCTAGATAAGGGGACAGACCTTCTTCCTGGCCGCTATAAACCATAATCAAAGGCCTCCTTTTAATTTGGCCTGTACACACTCAGAGGGGGGTGACAAGCCTTTCAAACTGCCATGTCCGAAGGAGAGAGAGAGAAAAAAAACATAACCATTTACGTAACTTCCCTGCCAAGATGGAGTCAGTGTCGCTTTGGGCCTGGTATCATTACCTTGCGTGGATCTCACGCATGATACCATCACACTGGCTACATGTGTAAACGTTAACATTGCACAAACTAGAAAACACAATGAAAATAGTAATATAGAAAACAAGTATACTGAATATATGGTATTTTTGACTTTATAAAGCCAGTTAAAACACAGAGAGGTCCAGTAATATGGGTTGGTTGGCTAAGCAACACCAAAATCTGGTTGGACAGTGCTTTTTAAAACTTGATATGGCCCTCTTGGTTAGGATTTCCAGATATAAAAGTGGCCCAACCCCTACCAAAACTAAAAAAATAAAGCCATAACATCCCTATAAAATGACCTACATTATTTAAAACTACAATATTTAAAAGCATTGTATATGTATTTATTCACATTTTAGAGGTGCAGTTAATCAGTAAGAAATGACTAAAAACCAGCGAGTGTGGCAAAGCTGCTCATTATTTACTCCAAGTGAGTACATCAGGTAGTTTGAAGCTATGAATAATGTATAAAATGTACTGATACTATATTGCAGCTGTTCAGGGACGTGGTTTCAGTTGGCAGGTAACATCTGCGATATTGGCTATACTTTATGTACATGTCAAGTAAAAAAAATACAAACAGGGACTTACTTGTAAATTTACAAATTTAATTTACTTGATTTTCTTGGAAAAAAGGATATAGTTTTACTGTTGTAGCAATTTGGAATATTTAATAGAACAAAAGAATAGCTTTACTAAACTATCACTATTTTGGTTGGTTTAGTTAGGCTGAGTATACATGCTGAGATTATTATACCTGCTGGTTGTGATGCAGGGATTTCTCCTACTATGCTACTATGCTATTGTATTCTGACAGGCAACCACTGATCTAGTGCTGGTTTTCTGTTGATTGACTTGTGTACAACTAGCCCGTCTGATTTTTGCTGAACAATTAGTGCCGCCAGCTATGGCCGGCAACAATGATCATTATATTCTGCTGACGGGAAGGCTCCTCACCTGCAGAATACAATAACTCAGCAGAAAGGATTCACTCATCCACATTTGCTCATTTTTTTTTCTTCAACCCACTGGTTGAAGGAAAATAAAATGTATTGTGTATGGCAAGCCTTAACAAACAACGTCTTAATGCTGCTATAGCATGTTTACCAGTTCAAGAAATTATGGACTTGGAGGACCTAACCGCCTCTCTCAAAATATAGAGGGGAAATTTAGATCTACTTGGTTTTTCTGGATTTACTTCACTGGTACAGCGTCCTTTCACTCTCGTCAAACGCAATCTATGGAAGAACAAATGGTAACACTGAGCTTTTGCTGAGTGGACAGAAAGGTCCAGATAAGGTGAAGGTGAGCCAGGTTCCACAAGCTCACACCCTATTCTACCCTTTGTCACCTTCCTACTCTCCTTCATGCCCACCACTTTTATCACCTCTTTTACCTTACGCCTTAACCTGGTTTATGTTTCATGATATGTATACTATTCCTTGTCAAGGGGGACTATGTTTCTCACTGTTATCCTATTAGATGGATGTTACATCCCCAAGATACTCAGCCTGTTTTTCACAGCATTGTTATGCCTTGTTTCAAAGAAAAGTATTTTCATTTTTGTTAATTAAGAATCATACTCTATGTGGATGGTCCGATGCTGCATCTGTCCCCCGCCGGTACTAGCACTGAGAACCGAGTGATCAAACACCGTCAATTGCTCGGTTCTCAGATCTCCCTGAGAGAGAGCTGGTGACTGTCAGTCACCAGCTCTCTGTTCTGCCCCCCCCCCCCCTCACTCACTGGAGCACTGGGCTGTGGAGGGGGTGGGAGCAGCAATTTTTAGGCTCTTAGTGGCTCGCTGAGAGGCTGAGCCGGGTGCCACTCCAGGCATGATGCCAGATCCCGACCATATTGTCATGATCTTTCCGGAGCCTGGACTGGCTCTGTGACGTCAGCCTACAGCAGGATTCTGCTGCACTCCTGTGATCCACAGAAGTACAGCCAAACGAGCTTTGGCTGTACTTCTAATTTCAATTTCAATTTCTATATTCTTTGTGGCATTCATTGACTGTAGCTGAATTCACACAGGGGCGACTTGTCAGGCGATCTAGTCGCCAGATAAGTTGTGCTCCATGCAGTGCAATGGAACTGTTCTAATAGGAGCGACTCAAGTCGCTCCAACTTACAAAAAGGTTCCTGTACTACTTTGGGGGTGACTTCAAATGACTTGCATTGAGTTCTGTTACAGAAGTCGTTTGCAAGCCGCGCTGAAGTCGCGCTGTGCGGGGCGGCTTCGAGTCGCCCCTGAAGTCAGATTGCCCCTGTGTGAACTGGCTCTAAGGCTATAAAGCCATCTTTATATTGCTGCATTCAGGCAACTTAATCTAGGCAACCAAACATTGTCATCTGGTACATGTGGGAAACTGCGCTGTGACATATTGCATTATTATTAAAAGACTACAATTAGGCTTCATTCACACGGGCGTAAAAATGTTACTAATGTTATTACACATGTGTTTTCTAGGAGAAAAGTTTCTGCATAATGATCTGTAAAATACTTCCGTATAGATGTGTTTAAACACGTAAAGACGCATATGAGTAAATAACTTGTTTCCATGATAATTTATGTTTCTCCTTTGTTTAGAATTAATTTATGCGCTAACAAATGCATAAACATGCATTCATATGTGTAAGTGCATAAAGCACGTGTTCTTAGATGCAGATTTTTGGATTCTGTATTATGTATCTGAAAGCAGCTCATGTTTACGCACCAGTGTGAATGTCTCCATTGAAAACAATGCAACTGCATTCAGATGTGTGATTAAATAACACTTGTATATGCTTTTTTGTGTGAATGAAATCTTAAAAAAAAAATGTTGTTTTTCCCATGAAAGGGGGTACTGATGTCAAAAGCTTGACAGAACAAAGTGATAAGTGCGGTGGAGTAAGGAATTTAAAAATAGGTCAAATGAAAGGTGGCACCGGGTTGTTTATGGCCATCGTAGGGTTTCCTGGATAAAATGATTAAAGTGGTAGTAAACCCACTTTTTCATCTTTCACCTAAAGGGAAGCCAGTAGTAAGCCTTACTTGTAGGTTACATAATTACATAGTTAGTCAGGTTGGAAAAAGACACAAGTGCATATAGTTCAACCAAAAAAAAAAAAAAAAAATTATATATAACCATACAATCCCATATGCAATCCTTCACCCACAGTTGATCCAGAGGAAGGCAAAGAACCCCAGCAAAGCATGATCCATTTTGCTATAACGGGGGAAAAAATTCCTTCCTGATTCCCCGAGAGGCAATCGGATTCACCCTGGATCAACTTTACCTAAAACTGTTAGTACGCAGTTATATTATTTACATTAAGGAAAGAATCCAGGCCTTTTTTAACCCCTTCCTTACCAGGCCATTTCTGGCACTTCTCTCCTACATGTAAAAATGATCTTTTTTTGTTAGAAAATTACTCAGAACCCCCAAACAGTATATATGTTTTTTTAGCAGAGACTCTAGGGAATAAAATGGCGATCATTGCAACTTTTTATATCACACGATATTTGCGCAGGAATTTTTCAAACGCATTTTGTTTGGAAAATAAACAGTTTAGTGAATTAAAAAAATACAAAACAGTAGAGTTAGCCCAATTTTTTTGTATATTGTAAAAGAGAATGTTACGCCAATTTAAAATTGCGAACACTCGTGGAATTGCGCCAAACTTTGGTACTTAAAAATCTCCATAGACGATGCTCTAAAATTTTTTACAGGTTACATGTTTAGAATTACAGAGGAGGTCTAGTGCTAGAATTGTTGCTCTCGCTTGAACGCATGCGGCGATACCTCACATGTGTGGTTTGAACACCGGTTACATGTGTGGGCAGGGCTTACGTATGCGTTTGCTTCTGCGCGCGAGCATGTGGGGACGGGGGGACTTTAATTTTTGTTTTATTATTATTATTTATTTTACTTTTATTTTTTTATTTTTACACTGTCTCTTTAATTTTTTTTTGATCACTTTTATTCCTATTACAAGGAATGTAAACATCCCTTGTAATAGGAATGGTGCGTGACAGGTCCTCTTTATGGAAAGATATGGGGTCAATATGACCTCACATCTCTCCTGCAGGCTGGAAAGACCGAGATCAGAAAAAAAAAATTCCGATCCCAGCCTTTCCAGCCGTGATCGCAGCTTTGTTTACTAAAGCCGGCCTGGACGTGACATCATAACGTTGCGTCCGGGCCTCCGAGGGTCATAGAGATGACGCCGGCTGGAAAGAATGATATCTGAACGGTGCTGGCACCTTTCAGATATCACCTCTCAAAGTCCAGGACGTCCATGGACGTCCTACCGGCGGGAAGGAGTTAAAGCAATCAACCGTGCTGGCCAAAACCACCTCTGGAGGGAGTCTATTCCACATTTTTACAGCTCTTACTGTGAAGAAACCTTTCCGTATTTGTAGATGAAATCTTTTTTCCTCTAGACGTAAAGAGTGCCCCCCAGGTACTGTGAATATCCCCTAAACTTGCACTGTTTAGGAGATACAGTGGTACCACAGTTCACAAACGCTTCTATTCACGAACAACTTGGTTCACAAACAGAAGAGTTCACAAACATTTGCTTTGGTTCGTGAACTCTGGTTCGGTTCACATGATTTGTGGCCATTTTCCCTGCTCTGGTGAGATTGCGGGCCACAGAGAGACACTGAAAGTGTACAGTACTGTGAAGACACTTACAGTACAGTATTGGGAAGCTTTTTGGTGTGCTTTTTAGCACATATATACTGTACTGTACATCCAGTATGGCTCCAAAGAAAATGCAGAGCAAGCATGGTGGCAAGAAGAAAGTGTGGAGCAGAAATGCAAGTGACAAGAATGTGCAAAGCGCAAATGCAGGTGACAAGAATGTGCAAAGCGCAAATGCAGGTGACAAGAATGTGCAAAGTGCAATTGCAGGTGACAAGAATGTGCAAGGTTAGTGTTCTCTCTCTTCATACTGCACTGTACTGTACTTTTTTCATAGCTTTGTGGTTCAAAAAAAAAAAAGTTCAGAACGAATTAACCTGATTTACATTGAACTCTATGGGAAAATTTGCCTCGGTTTGCGACCAATTCGGTTCGCGACCAGAGTTGGTTCACAAATTAAGTTTGTGAACCGAGGTACCCCTGTATTCAGAGTGCATGAAGCCGTAATGTCACCGCCGCATTGGCTCTGAAGGCCCGGCATACCGTGCCGGACCTTCAGAGCCCATGCCGCAAGCGGCAGTACCTGCGCACATCCATGGGAGTGACGTCTTCGTGCCCCCGGCCCCTCATGTAGCCGAAGGCCTCAAATTCGGAAGGAAGAATGGGTGAAGATGGAAGAAGATGGAAGCTTTTAGTGGTTTTTAGGTAAGTCTCTCATAATGTGCTATTATGACATTGCTTTGCAGAGGATTTTTTTTTCTTTAACTGCCACTTTAAAGGCGCTAGCCCTATTATAGTGAGTCGCGTGAAGCTGCCTTCTTTTCAATGGAAGTAGTTAGTAGGGTTTAACTGACAATATCAAACTTCTATTATTTGTGTTATTAGTACCATTATAGTACTCTAGCAGATTGTACTATCAATAGTAATATATTGTGTTGCTTCTACTGTGAATGTAGAAGTAAAGGGGGAAGCCTTTTTAGGTCCCCCCTTTGCCTCATGGGGTTGTGGAATTGGCTTTTCTAGGCCAATATAAGGGAATTTTATATAGGTTAATTCCAATTAGTTAGTTAAGGTCAGGTGTTAATAGAATTTTCTGGAAGGTTAGGAGGTTAAGGCCAGGATAGGTCAATTAAGCTCAGATGACCTTTAGAAAATTCTAGAAGCCGTTTAAGGGTTTATATAAGGGCTTAGCTGACTGGGATTCTGGCCAGTCACCAGTGAGAGGACGTTGTGAGGAGCTCCCCTCTCTACCCCCCCCCCCATCGCGGCCTGGTTTATGTGGTGAATCCCTTTAGTTATTGACTGAAGGGGATATGTAAGGTAAAGTCAGCTCGAGTCTCAGTGGCTGAGCTGAGAGTTGTTTAATTTATCAGTAGTTTTGATGAATTGAATTGATTTGAATAAAGTTATGTTAATTCATTGTTTTAAAACCAATAAATCGGGCAGTGGCCTAATTTTGATCCATTTCTGGTGTTGTGTTTATTTTATGGTATTGTGTATGCATGTGTGGAGGTCTACATGACGTCTGCAGTCCCATAAAAGGTTTATTATGTTTTTATAGCCCTGTGCATGCAATAAGACTCTAGCTAACATTTTTATTGCACATTTTAAGAAAATGATTAGTGACTTTTTTCAGGCAAGAAAGACACTCTTCTCTTCAGACACATTTTTGATGCGATATTAAAGTGGTGCCGCAGTTTCACCTTAACCCTAGACTTCTTCAATCTGCTTTCCTAAGTCATTTCAATAAGAGCTCCGAGGCTTTCATTTTTTTTTTTTGGCACAAAGTAGTTCTGTCCTCGGAAGATCGTTGAAAGCTGCTGCCACTTAAATGACTAAGAACAGATGGAACCCAAGCAGTGCAGCATTCTGCCGACCCTCATAGGGGTACAAACGGGAGAGTCTTTCACTTTATGGAAGTGGAAAATCCTTTTAAATTGCAAAAGCTATTACCAGCCACATACTTTCAATAGTATGGGATATTTCCAAACGTACTGCCCTGTTAATTGAATGATGGCGTCTAGGTCATCTATATCAGCTGAGTTTGCGGCAAAAAAAAAAAAAAAACAGAAGAAAAAAAAAATCAAACTTACCACAGAATGATATAAATGCACTTCCAATGAACTTTACAAAACAACAAGTGAGAACTAAAAGTTACAGGGGATAAAAATATAAAAACCCACATAGAGGTACATTAATCTGCAACATTAATGTATTTTTTATGGTCCTATTGATATAGAAAGGCTTTCTGCTCTCTACAATGGCTTGATATAAAACATGACTTAATCAATAAACCGTACTACACTTCAAATGATTTGTTTTTCTGTCAGTTTCAGAACTTTGGTCATTTCCTTCTAACAACAAAAATATGTGAAGCGCTGCCAGATTTCTGAGGGCAATTTTCGGACTTATTATTGATCCTAAAATATGCAATTTCCTGATAAACAGCTGTTGTGTTCAAATAACTGTAAAACTTGATTATTAAAGCTAGTAATACATGTGAAGCCACCTAAGGCAATCTGCAATGGAGGATTTATTTGAACGTGTTGTTACTCCTTTGTTCAAGGAATGGATTAAAAAATTTTAAACAGTCAACACATGAATATTTATAAGCATCGTTCTGTGCGAGGTAACGCATTGTTTTATTAAGTTGATTACTGATGGAGGCAAAGAAAGTGACTTTTAAAGTAATACTGATCATGTTTAAAACAAAGTTACTTCTGTGCGCTTATCATAAGTAAATCCTATCTGACAAAGAGATGTAAAGAGTAATGATGATAAAATTAAAAAAAAATGTAGATTTTTGATTTGCCTTAATATTTGTGTGCAGATCTGTCTGACTTGTAAAGAATAATGCCCTTCAGAAATCTAGAAGGCCAAGTGAATGTACTGTATATTTTACTACAGCAAGTTACTGTATACAGTATATGCATAGATTTCTCTTCTGTTGGCTGAACAAATGAGATCTAATAGATTTCCCCAGCCAGCTATTGTAACCACAGTACCTGCAGCTGTCTAGATACCTGAACATTTGACTGTTGCTCCTGTCTGGCCCTGTTCTGAGGCACATTGCTGTCTAAATAACGTGTTACTCTGATGGGCAGGTGGCAGGTACTTGGGTACTCTGATGGGCTGGTTACAAGTACTCGAGTACTCTGATGGGCTGGTGACAGGTACTCAGATACTCTGATGGGCAGGTGACAGGTACTCTGATGGGCAGGTGACAGGTACTCGGGTACTCTGATGGTCTGGTGACAGGTACTCGGGTACTTTGATGGGTTGGTGACAGGTACTCGGGTACTCAGATGGGATGGTGACAGGTACTCAGGTACTCAGATGGGCAGGTGACAGATACTTGGGTACTCAGATGGGCAGGTGACAGGTACTCGGGTACTCTGATGGGCAGGTGACAGCTACTCAGGTACTCAGATGGGCAGGTGACAGGTACTCGGGTTTTCATGGGCTCATGGACAGTGGACAGGTAGTCTCATGGGCTCATGGACAGTGGACGGGTAGACTCATG
>BLSH010351731.1:1263309-1281825 GCA_018402905.1 Glandirana rugosa | reverse complement strand
ACAGATTGTGAGGGACAGATTGCAGTGATAATAACTAGGTAGAGATTACTACTACTGCTTTGAGGGACAGATTGTAGATCTATAACATCTCATCCTGCATTACAGAAAGATCTGATTACAGAACGATCTCTCATCCTGCATTACAGAACGATCTGATTACAGAACGATCTCTCATCCTGCATTACAGAACGATCTGATTACAGAACGATCTGATACTGGACTAGGTAGAGATTACTACTGCTTTGAGGGACAGATTGCAAATCTAATAACAACTCCCATTTTTCTTCCTTTTGCAGCCTTCTAGGACTTTCCAGGACTTTTTTACAGTCATTTTTGTGCCGAAAAGTTTGGGTCCCCATTGACTTCAATGGGGTTCGGGGTCCGGGGTAAAGTTCGGATAACGTTCGGTACCGAACCCGAATGTTTCCGGAAAGTTCGGCTGAACCCGCCGAACTCGAACGTCCAGGTGTTCGCTCAACTCTACTCAACATGCCTCTCAGAAAATAGCTTGGGGTGTCTACTTTCCAAAATGGTGTAATTTAGGGGGGTTTTGAACTTTCCTGGCATTTTATGCCCAACATCACCCACCCTTCTAACCACTTGATCCACCAAGTCTTTTCTGACACTTTTTGTTTACATGAAAAAAATATTTTTTTTGCTAGAAAATAACTTTGAACCCCCAAACAGTATATATATTTTTAAAGCAGAGGCCCTACAGATTAAAATAGTGGGTGTTACAATTTTTTTTTTCAGAAGGTATTTGCGCAGCAATTTTTCAAACGCAATTTTTGGGGAAAAAAACACTTTTTTGAATTTTAATGAACAAAAACACACTATTTTGCCCAAATTTTTGGTGGAATATAAAAGCTGATCTCATGCCGAGTGCAAAGACACCAAACATGACGCACACCCGCGAATCAGCGACAAACTAGGTACAGGTTACCACTTCAGATCTGCAGAGGAGGTCTACTGCTAGAATTACTGCCCTCGATCTGATGTTCATGTTGATACCTCACATGCATGGTGAAATTGTTGTTTACATATGACACAAGACTGACGCTTGCGTCCACCTTTGCGCGCCTGCACGGGGGGCAGGGGTGCATTTTTTTTTTTAATTATTCATTTTGCTTTTTTATTTTATTTTTACACTGTCCCTTTTCATCTTTTTTTTTTTTATCTTTTTTTTATCACAGGGATTTTAAATATCCCCTATGATAAAAATAGGTATTGTCGCATATTTGTTTTTTTTTTTTATTTGTGGTCTACTAAACTCTAGATCTTTCCCCAGCCCTTAAAGCATCTGACCACACCAAAATTGGTGTGATAAGATACTTCCCCAATTTCCCAATGGCGCTGTTTATATCTGGCCAAACCGAAGTCACAAAATGCTCGTAGCCTCCGGTTTCTTAGGCCATGGAGATGATTGGAGCCATTCTAGTCTTCAATCAGCTCTATGGTCAGCTGGCGGAACCACCAGCTGCATTCTCACGTTCCCCGGTGGGACAGGATAGCCTGAGAAGACCAGGAACACACTAGTACATCGCTGGTCCTTGCTGGGCATATATTATAATGTTCTTTTTTTCATGCAGCCTGTGGGTTAAATGAAAAAAAGAATCAATCGGTGGGTATGCCCACCATTAGAAAACCTCCCTTCATCCTCCCACTTCTAATGGTGGGCATAGCCACTTTAAAAAAAATATACCGGAGCATAGGGGCAATCCGCCCCAATTTCCACCCACTGCCCCTATGCTCTGGTATATTTGATCTGCTAAGAAGAAAAAAAAAATTATAAAAAGCAATAAAACATTACAGGTAAGCAGTAACAAAAAAAAAATACATACCTCCAAAGAAAACATGATAAAAACAGTAACAAACAGGTATGCATAGAAAATATTAACAATAGAGAGAGAACAGAGAGTGATTAGAGAGAAAACAAGAGAGAGAGAGAAAAAAGAAACGTACAACTGTTTTTGGTTTTTTATTTTATATTTTTTTTGTTTTTTTAACTTTTTTTTTTGTTTTACTTTTTTGGGTTTTTTTTGGTACGCCTTTTTTTTTTGTAACTAAAAATTGGTTCCAGGTTTGGGTCTCTCAAAATGCACTGGCATCTTTGGAGACCCTATGTAGGTGTGCCTATCGCTGTGTCTGCTGCACCCTATGCTAATAATTCACTAATGTGTGGTAGCGTTCAAAACAGTCATTGATGCAGAGACCAGGCTGGTCAGGACAGGTTTTGCAATAACTGCGGGTGTCACGCCTGTATCCGCGTTGTCTGCAAACACGACATCTCTTTTGGGGTGTTCTGTGGCCTGGGGTACCACGGAGGACACGTGGAAAGTGCCTCCCATGTAGCCGGCTAACTGCATTCACATTGTGAAGTGGGGGTGCAGCACCATCTGGAAACAGAAGGGCTGTGACAATCTCTTCCATGAATTTGAGGAAGGATCCTGTCAGTCCTGACGCTCTGTATAAGACATGAGTGTTCAGCAAAGCCAACTGAAAAAGGTATAGAGACACTTTTTTGTACCAGCATCTAGCTTTACAGGCAATTAGGTACAGCGCCAGTAACTGATCATTGAGGTCTACCCCCCTCCCATATTTAGGTTATATTCGTGGACACAGAGGGGTTTCTCCACAAGAACATTCGCCGTAGGAACTTGGACAGTCATATCTGCATGAAGGGAGGTCAGAATGAAAACATTCTGATTGTCCCTCCACTTCATCGTGAGCAAATTATTACACTTAGCGCAGGCTCTCTCCCCCTGACTAAGATGGGAATCTATAAACTGTTGGGGGAAGCCCCGGCAATTAGGTCGCACGGTGCCACATGTGCCAATCTGATGATCAAACAAGTGACTAAAAAGCGGCACACTCATGTAAAAATTGTCCACGTACAAGTGGTACCCCTTTCCGAATAAGGGTGACACCAAGCTCCACACAATCTTGCCAGCGCTCCCTATGTACTCTGGGCATCCTTCCGGCTCTACGTGACTATCTTTGCCCTCATAAACCATGAAACTACATGTATAGCCTGTGGCCCTGTCATAGAGCTTATACATCTTGACCCGTATCTGGCACGCTTGCTGGGGACGTACTGCTTCCTCCAAGCACACAACTTTGTCGGGAATAAAAAGTGCGGCGAACTTCTGGTTGAAGTGGTTTATGAGGGGCCGAATCTTGTAGAACCGGTTAAATTCAGGGTCACCCCGTGGATGACTAAGTTCATTGTCACTGAAGTGCATGGACCAATATGACCGCAATTCTGTTTTTTTAGTTATGCCCATGAGGAAGGAAAGGCCCAGAAAGGTCTTAAATTCTGGAACCGTGATTGTTTTTCAGTCTCTGGCAAGTATCAAATGTGGATTAATGGCGATGAATTGACCAGCATATAAATTGCTTTGGTCCACAATAGACCTATAGAGATCTTCCGTGAAATACAGAGAATAAAAATCAATGGCTGTAAAATCAGCTGTATTCACTGTGATTCCGGGTTGGGCAGTGAATGGGGGAAGTACGGGCGTTGCATCAGTGGGGGGTTGCCAATCAGGGTTTGCAAGCGCGTCAGGAAGGGCACTATGGGTTCTGCGGGCCTGTGTTCGTCTTCTTCGTGGCTGCGGGGCATTACTCGTGCTAGCCAAACCAGCTTGAACTGCACTTTTGGGACACGCCACATCACCACGTGATACTGCAGTGCTGGTTCGTCTACGTCCAGGGGGTACTAGGCCGCTGGTGCTTGCCAGGTCACCAGAATGGGTAGCAGCACTAGTACTGGCTCTCTGCTGCATACGAGAGCCCTGCGGTTCACGCACATCAGCAACAGCAGAACGGGGTCTGGTATGCCTGGCTCTAGCAGGGACCACAACTCCGTCGTCAGAGCTATCTGTTAGGGTGCCGCTGCTGTCTACAGGTTCATATGCTGAGCCTGATTCTGACAGTGAGGCTTCCCCATCGCTCTCATCTGTCAAACTCAGCATATTGTAGGCCTCTTCACTAGTGTACGTGCGGCTAGACATTTTGGACTTTTCTAAATTTGAAACGTACACTAGCGTGACTCACAGGCAAAAAAGCGCACCTGGTTGTCAGAGCCTGTTTCAAACGCTACCAAAATCACTGTCAGAATTCGCAGGGATCGGGCGCGATCTCTGCGAAGGCTGCAGATATGAGTAAAGTGTTTGGTAAGTGACAGCGATCTATTGATCCTGCACTTGAGTGGGCTGGGCTGGGCGGAGGGGCTAAACGCAGGTGCTAGCAGTTATCTGGGCTGATCCCACTAACGCTGTGTTTTTTAGAACACTAGACTAGTGGGGACGCTAATATATAACTGATCAGATCGCAGATATTAATCTGATCAGATACTACAATAATATCTAGCACCTACCTAAGGTGCGTGTCAGAGTACCTCGCTAACTGGCCCTGCTTGGCATTTACACTGACCCTAACGCACACTAAAACCTAACTGGGGTCACCGCCGGGCGATCGGGGGGTTAAAACATATTAAAGGTAAATAAAATAATATACGGAGGGTAATCTGATTGAAAAAAAAAATAGCTAGCTAGCTAGCGTCACCCGTGACACTTATACGGTGATCACAGGTGACAGGGGGCAATCAAGGGGTTAAAAACTTTATTGGGGGGGCAAGGGGGGCATTTACACCTAACTAGACCTAATACTATCTACCCTAGCACTGATTTAGTGTCACAAGGGTCACAAGTACAGTGATTGGTAAAAATTAGATCACTGCACTATATGACACTGACAGGAAGTGAAAGGGTTAACTGGGGGGCGATCAAGGGGTTAAATGTGCCTATGTGACCTGTGGTGTTGGTGCAACTCACGTTTCTGATGCTCCTTCTTCCTCGCTAAAACCGAAAAGGGCTTCAGGGAGGAAGTGGAGCTTACTTCCTCTGCCTCTGTTTACATTACAGAGGCAGAGGAGCCCTATCATTGGCAGGACCGATCGGAAGGGCCAGGTCAAAAATCATTGGCCTGACCCTGTAGAGTGATCGGTCCTGTGTCGAATGGCGCTGTAGCGCCTGCACGTGATCGCGGCCGCCGTCATATGATGGCGGTTTGCGATATCGGACCAACTTGTCGCCGTCAACCTGTGGTTGGGGGTCGGCAAGTGGTTGAATTGATGATTTATAAGGACTTTTAAAGCATCGCCTATGGAACATTGAGGTATTTAAGTTTGTCACTGTTTTATAGGCACATGACACTTTAGGGCTTGACATGTTGTGCATCTATTTACTCAACGCAATCTCATATTTAATATTTTACTAATAAAAAAAAAAAGAAAAAGAAAGTAAATAAAGGTGAGCATCTTCTAAAGAAGAGTTAATCAATGGCATCCTATGTATTTTCCCGTTTCCTTTAACGTGTATGATCAGGTATTGGAAAAATGTACCCCCAACCACCAATCTCTCTCTCAAGAGCAGCGGTTTTTTTTCCCTTCTACCTTGTTCCTTTAGCAAGAATCAGGTTTTGTTATTGATCACTAGGCTTGTAAAATTTCTAGCAAGACCTGCTGTAAGCTCAGTTTCCACTGACGTAGGCAGGCCCCCAGAGCTACATTTCCCAAGAATCCTTTCCTTATACAAAACGTATGGGCAGTCTCTTGAACATCAAGGCAGTAGTATTGTTTTGCTGGAAAATAAATCAATATATGCATGTAGAAATGGACTGATATAGGTCAGAACTGTAGTGCAGCAGGCAGGGGGCTGATAACACTACTTGGGATTTTAGTGCAAGAAAGGCATTGGGGTTGATTTAGTAAAGGTAACTAGACTGTGCACTTTGCAAGTGCAGTTGCACTCATTTTCCCCAGAGCTTAGTGAGTGTGGTGAAGCTCTCCTGATTTCCATCATCCAATCACGTGCAAGCAAAAGTGCTGTTTTTTTCCCCTTGCACCCAATTAGGTATTCTTTACAAAGTGAAGCTTTATCACATTCACTAAGCTCTGGGGGAAATGAGTGCTACTTGCAAAGTACACAGTCTTTTTGCCTTTAGTAAATCAATTCCATTGTGTTATTAGCCCAACAGTAAGGTAGAGGCACACTGGACTTCTGTCAGATAAATATATATATTTCTTGCAGTGTTGTAATGGATAAAACGGGTTGATTTACTAAAACTGGAGAGTGCAAAATTTGGTGCAACTGGAGAGTGCAAAATTTGGTGCATAGAAGCCAATAAGCTTCCAGATTGTTTGTTCAAAGCTTAACTGAACAAACTGAAGTAAGAAGCAGATTGGCTACCATGCACAGCTGCACCAGATTTTGCACTCTCCAGTTTTGTAAATCAACCCCATAGTGTAATGTTCAGGATGTATTTTTATTTATTCATTTTTCCCAGACATACACTTTAAAGTGTTACTAAACCCAGGACCCTGTATTCACTATATCTGGTCTCCCACAGTACACAGAACATGGAAATGCAAATATTTTTGTAAATAGAAACTGCTAAATACCTTTTCTTATCAGTAGTATATAGCAGTCTTGTGACTGGTTAACACTTGTAGGAGGAGTTTTCATTCTTCTCTAGCTGTCCTATGAGGCTGCATGACCCCTGAACCCAGGGCCAGATTAAGAGCATCATGGGCCTGGTGCTGAGGATTTTGGTGGGCCTTTTATGCTCCCAACATTGTGGGAACAGTTTGGGGGTGGCCCCTTCCTGTTCCAACATGACTGCACACCAGTGCACAAAGCAAGGTCCATAAAGACACGGATGAATGAGTTTGGGGTGGAGAAACTTAACTGGCCTGCACAGAGTCCTGACCTCAACCCAATAGAACACCTTTTGGCTGAATTAGAGCGGAGACTGCAAGCCAGGCCTTCTCGTCCACATCAGTGCCTGACCTCACAAATGTGCTTCTGGAAGAATGGTCAAACATTCCCATAGACACACTTTTAAACCTTGTGGACAGCCTTCCCAGAAGAGTTTAAGCTGGTATAGCTGCAAAGGATGGGGCAACTCAATATTGAACCGTACGGACTAAGACTGGGATGTTATTAAAGTTCAGGTGCATGTAGAGGCAGGTGTCCCAATACTTTTGCCTAGCTAGTGTATCTGCCAAGATTTGCAATGGTGGTGGAACCCTCCTACACATAAATATTACATTTATACATAATTTAGCTAAAGGCATGAGTCATATTTAACAACATAGAGAGAACAAACAACATCTCTACATGAAGTGACATGTTTTGGATTTGAACTCAGGACCTGAGCAATGGTAGGCAGAATTTCTACCTTGTGAGCCACAGGGCTGCTGCATGTGGAGTCCTCCTACACATAAATATACAGATACTGCATTTCTTGAAATATATAGGAATTACATTAGTCAGGAGTTCCTCTTCAATTTTATTACTGATGTTGGTACACATATCACATTTTTTTGGGCTCAAATGAAAGTGGTTGTCAACTCTTGAAAGTGGTTGTCAACTTAACCTACAGGTACACCTATAATAAGGTTTACTTGTAGGTTCTCTGCATATCTCCTAAACCTGCACAGTTTAGGAGATATACAGTGTACTTGCATGTCGTCGGCACATGCGCATTGAAGAAACGACCTCCATGCCGTTACTTCACTGGGATCGTGCCGCGATTGGCAGTTCCTGTGCACATGCGTGGGAGTGACATCATGCCGATCCGGCCTGTCACAGAGGAGATCGTGGCTCTGGAAGGAAGAGGGACGAAGATGGACGCGCTCTGGAGTGGGGACATCGCGGGCTTCCAATGCAGGTAAGTGACACATAATAGACTAGTATGCGATGCATACTAGCCTATTATGCTTTTAAATTGTAAGTTAACAAAGAGTAACAGAGGAAGTAAAACCCATCAGGGTTTACTTTCTCTTTAAGATTATTTGGAAAGAATAAAAAATAAAACAAATGGGACTAATTTTCAATTTCCATAAGCAATTGTATTGTTTTTGGTTTGTAAAGACACCTGTGTGAGTTTGGGGGAAATATTTTTGTGAGATAGATATCAACAAGTGAAAGTGACAGAGAAAAAATGTTTTACCAAAACATGAAAAGATTACACATTCTACCGTTCTTAAAAACAAAACAGATTATCAAAATTGCAACATTGTTGCAAGAACAATTTCTTTGAGAGAAAGATACATTTCATCTGAACATGAAAAGGATTTCTTTGGGGAAGTTACAATTGTATTAGCATGAATGACTGAAAATTGCATTGGGCTGCATTGCTCCAACTTTTACTCCAAAAAAACTCTCACAGCTTTCATTTTGGTATTTACTATAGCGCCCTGTAATTTCTCAATGGAAGCAACATTTAGAGCAGTTTCAGGTCTGAGCATGCTCAGTTGTGCTCAGTTGTACTCAGCTGTGCTCTGCACCTAGTTTTAAAGAGACAGAGAATTTATCTCTTAGACTTTTTAAGATATTTCAGTGTAGAAATCACTTTTTCACACAGTTTAAAAGCAGATTATCTTTAAACAATATCCTGCACATTTTAGTACAATTTAGGTGATTACATCATGCTCTAAACATTTTTTCCATGTGCACATCTCCAGGTCTTAACTGCAGTAAGGATTTGGGTGCTATCTGTTGCCTGGGTGCTATACCGAATACTGTTTTTGCGCTATTTTGCCACGGGCACTATAGTGCATACTGTTTTGGTCCTATTTAGTGCCATTTGCCGTTTTTGGCACTAAATAGTGCTTAGTACTGCAAATGTGCGCCTGAGTGCTATAGTAAATAAACCCCCACAGAGTAATTGTTTTCTCTCTGTACTTATGGTGAGTTTGCATCCTTCTTCCTAAAGGTAAATATATATATATATATATATATATATATATATATATATATATATATATATATATATATATATATATATGTAGAAAGCTTGCTAATATAGTACAGGAGAAATGCACTTAAAATTTGCTGGAAGATGTTCAGATGTCATGATTTTTTTTCTTATATCTTTACTATGATGATCAATCTTGCTGCTATCACCTTTTCAGCTAGAAGATGTTTGCACAAAACACATAATTTACTTTGCAGTGTGGGAAAGTAACAATCAGCATTTATGGTTTACTGTCATGTACTGTAGAATGCTCTTGCTCATAGAACAGATAGATCTGTTGATTGCATCAGAAGTATACCGGGTGCCGCTTTGCTTGTGCTGGCCATTCTCCCCCACATGCACTGCTGAGATACAGGGGGTGGAGCTAGTGTAATTGACAGCCAATCAGAGTGTGTGGATCCTTCCTCATCTCCCTCCACCAGCAAAAGACTAGCATGAGTGCCCATCAAGTGAGACTGTCACTGTAGGGCGGGAGTTAGGAGGAAATGGGTATTTTGTGAAAGCTGTGGGGAAGAAACAAGAGTTAGCCTCTATGTTGTGCTACACTACACTGCGTGGAACTCAGCTGCTGCCTGTGATTTACATAACAATAGCACCTGCCTCCCACCCGTTTTTTTTTTATAACAATAGCGCCTGCTGGCAGCCCGTGATTTACATAACAATAGCGCCTGCCAGTTGCCCTTAATTTACATAACAATAGCGCCTGCCACCCGCGATTTACATAACAACAGAGCTAAACAGCATTAATGACTCACTGGCATGGGCCTATCGTGAGGTAGGGGCCTGGCGCTATAGCTCCAATAGCCCCTATGTTAATCCGGCCCTGCCTGACCCTCTGTCTGGACAGTGCTGATGGCCCTGTGCTGATCACATGAACCCTCCCGAGAAAAGAAAAACTTTCTAGCAATACACACCAAATTCTATCAGCATATGGATTGGGGACAGTAAAAGAAGGGGAGGATGAGAGAAGACTGGATCAAACAGCCTTTTAACACAATGCAGAGGATTAACCCCCTAGGTTCTAGGTTCCACATTGAGTATAGCAAGCATGCTTTACTGCATATATACTGTAAACTGATTTTATCGTTGTGGGTTTAGGAACACTTTAAGTTCACACCTTAAAAAAATGTGCTTCTACCATCGAAGTGCTTTGTTTTGTTTTTTTATATGCTTATTCCAAAGCAATGTACATTGAGTAGAATAGCAAATTGAACATTTCTAATTTTCAATGAATTTTTTTACTGACTTACATGTTAAGTACATATCTGTGTACAAGCGGCCACGCTTTGATAAAGTGGTGCATATTTGTGGTCATTGATATTTCTGACTGCTCCCATATGATTGTAGCTCTCTGGTTAATATCTGCAAGACTTTGTTATGGTGAGCAGATACAGTTATTAGGATGCCTCACCAAGAGCGACAGGTGGTGACATATCTGCTCATCCTCACTGGAACTTATCGATATCATCTGTGAAATTCAGTCACCATGGAATAGAACTAATCATGCGTTTAACGCTTAATGAAAATTTGGCACTCACAACAAAATAGAAAATCTCTTTGGTTGGAAGTGATTGTTATTACCCTCTGATGCAGCCTTCACATTTGGCTGGGACTGAGATACAGTATGTTTGGCTAACCTTAATTTTTCTTTGGTTTATACTTATAGACCCCATTGCTTTTGGTTTATACTTATAGACCCCATTGCTTTTGATATGTTGTTAAATTGCAGTAATTCTATGCTTCTGCTGAGCATTAGTTGGTTTTTCTGAGGATGGTAATAAAAAAGTGTTTGGTAAAAAAGTAGAATCTCTATCTAGCATATGTTGATGGAAGATTGCTTAAACAAATTCTATGCAAAATGGTCTTAGGCAAATGCATACTGCAGTATTTATTTTCCAATTATTTGTTATCCAATAGAGTGCATTATTGGTCATTGAAGTGAGCTTCTATTGCATTGTGGCTTGGGTGTAAGTTAACACCATACATATATATTTAACCAGTCTGCTAGTTTCCTTTTTACTGATTTCCCTTTTGAAAACATAGTTTGATTTACCTCAAATATTTGATGGCCCACTAAACATAATCCTTATGCTTACAGTAGAGTTGCACTAAGCCCAATTTGGTTTCTTTAACATTGCTACATGCTGCTTAAAAAAAAAAAAAAAAAAAAAAATATATATATATATATATATATATACACATATATTATGTCAATACAGCTTCACATAGCGTAGAGTGTGTACCTTCTCTCAGTTCTCATAATTGGCAAAGGCCTTAAAATAATTGTAGCTGGTCACTAGCTATACCAGAAGTTATAGGCAAGCCTCCCAGTGATCTGACCAATCTAATAATAAACAGAAATGAATACAGGGAAGGGATAATGTCATTTATGATAAACCTGAGCAATTCAAACTGATCTTGCAATAAACAAAAACCTCTGCCAAGTTTACATTCAAAAACCACATGTAAAAACAGTAGATCCAGAAATATAGACATCTTAGTTTTATATTGGAATCTCAACTTTCCTGTAAAAGTTGAGTTTGGCTTCACCCCCACCAGCCTTCTAAGCCTTCCTATTGCTTAAGGGAGCTGCCTATTAGATTACTTTACAGGGAGAGTCCTGCTGGGATATTTTTTGCTTTCTCTGTACAATTAGGCATATTTTCCTTCACTTCCCGTCCCAGAAACACAACATAAAGTTGAGGAAAAACTTCTAAATTGAGGGGGAGTCCCCACTTAGACAGTTGTCCCCAGAACAAGTGTTCCCATTGGAAGATTTCTCTTTGCCCCTTGCTCTTAAGACACAAAGGTTGGATTTCCCCTTACTTTCTTTCTTGAAGACAATGATAACCAGTACAAATTGACAGAGAGTCTAACCCTTCTCCATTCAATCCAAAACAAGAACTAAAAAAATGCATATAGATACACTTTAAAGGCCAACTGTAATGCACACTTTTATGTTGGTTGGGTACTGGTGGGCAGCTTCTTCTTCTAGGTTTTAGAGACTACAGTAGAGAGATTTTACCTCAAGAGTGCTCTGTTCAGTTTTCTTTGTTGCAATAACTATTAAAATGGGGTCACACTCACCTAGTGTATTTTCCATGATATTCATGTACACATGCACAGTATCTTGTGATAGGGAGAGTTATATGTTGACTTCTTTTATCTTTGTGTACGGGACAAAAGCTGCATATGTTTTTGTCAACATTTGAATGTTTTTTTTTGGATGACAATAGGGACTTTCATCAAATACACTATATTTTCAAAAGTATTGGGTCTTAGTCCGTAGAGTTCAATATTGAGTTGGCCCACCCTTTGCAGATATACCGGCTTCAACTCTTCTGGGAAGGCTGTCCACAAGGTTTAGGAGTGTGTCTATGGGAATGTTTGATCATTCTTCCAGAAGTGCCTTTGTAAGGTCAGGCACTGATGTTGGACGAAAAGGATTGGCTTGCAGTTTCTGCCCTAATCCATCCCAAAGGTGTTCATTTGGGATGAGTTCATGAATCTGTGCATCTTTGTGAAGTCTTGGATAGGTGTCATAGCAGCCACACTGCCAGCATTTTGAGTCCTCCTCGGAGATCCTTGTGCAACAGTTCACAGCAATCCTGGTGGGAAGACTGCCCAACCAGGAGCGGTTACAGCAACATGAACAGAGTAGGCTCCAGCCAGAATGACAGTGTCTGTAGAGAGAGGCATAATATGGCTTGGCCATCTTGTGCCCAGTCGGGAAGATGTCCAGAAGAGCTGTGACCCTACGCTTTCCCTCCTTGTCGGGAACTTTTCCCCACTGCTAGTACTGTCCCTAACAGAAGGGGTACCCTTCACTGCGCTACCCACTTGCATGAAACATGCAAATCCAGGGAGCCGGGGCCTTAAATAGGCTTTGCCTGACCCAAACTGGCTGCCAGAGTCACATGAGGCAACAGCATCTAATTGGGTCACTCCCCAGTGACACAAGAAACCATAAAGGAACCAGATTCTTCCTGATTTACTCTGCCACTGCAGTTGAGTGCCACCTGCAGTGGAGGAATCAAACTGCACCTGCCTGCATTATTCTCATGTCAGCGTGTTCCTTGTTAGCTGTTTCTTCCCCTTCCAGGCTTAGCATAACTTTACCTTCTGTAAGAAGATGATACCATGTCGAATTCTGGTATTACACAAACAGTAGTAAAAATACACTTGATAAATTTAAACTCAATGTACAATTTTTTTTTCAAAGTACTGGATCCAAAAAAAACAAAACTTACATACTCATCCTGATGGCTGCAGCATCCATACGAGCTATAGCTATCCCCTGCCGGCTCTACGCCAAGAACTGTGCAATCAAAGACCACTGATTACTCAGTTCTTTGGTCCTCCCTGAGCACAGACTAGTCACTGGTTTGTGCTCTGCCCCTCCAGCACTCACTGGAGTGCCAGACTGTGGAGGGGACAGGAGGGGCTGGCTCAGGCCCTCAGCAGCCCACTGAAAGGCTGAGCCAGCTGCCAGTCAGACATCTAAGCAGATCACAACATATGGATCCCTGCAGAGCCTGTAGCAACTCTGTGACATCAGCTGACAGCGGACTTTAACTCGCCATCGGCTGAATTTGGGTCACAGGAGTGCAGAACTAAGTGCACTCCTGTGATCTACAGGAGAAGTATGGCCAAAATAGCTATAATAAACACATGTACAGGAGTTGGTATGTTTATTATCAAAAGTCTATCTCTGTCTTAACCTTTGTCAGAAAGCTGTAACTATAAAGGTGGCTCTTCATCAAGAGGGGGCTTTTCATCAACAAATCCTTCACAACCAAGAGATAAAAAGTAACAGTATTTACTCTATTATCTAAGTAGTCTTTGTACAATGCAAAATATAAAAATGCATGCCAGGTTCTTGACTTGTAAACGGTTACAAAATGTCTTGGCACTTGGTGTTTGTGTTTTCATTTTAAATTTGTAGACCTTAAGGCAGAACTTTTATGCTGTTTCTTTAACGCCAGATTACATCTATCCTTTTGAAACACACAATATAGCTATAAACAGTCAAAGAGGATGACACAACACTGTCAAAAGGCTGAGAAGAAGAAAGACATTTTGTCCCAGTAGGCGATTTCCTTGTGCATCAAACAGATCAATTAAGCCTTGTGAGGGGAATGCAGCTGTGTCCATTACAAGAGCTGCTGCAGCGATCTCATTTATAATTCAAGATCTGTACATTAAAACCAGAGCAGCAGGTTTGTGCCATTAAGTAACATATCAAAAGAAGACTAAAGGGTTCTCATCCTCCTAGTCTGATGTTGCCTCTTTTGTAGCATCAAATGGAACGATTACAGTTAGTGCTCTCCTAGCTCCCTGCTGTGGACCTCTTATGACTCTCTACTACAGGTTTTTGTTCTGATAAATGGCAACAGGATTGGGAAGGATGTCATACAGTACATTTTTATTGCTTGAGAATTTCCCAACGTTTTAAAACTTTTTTAGTGTGCATCAGACACACACAACAACAAAAAATGACTTCTTCACAATATTGTAGTATTTATAGGTTTTAGAAAAGTTTGATGTACATTGTTCTTGAAAGCAAAACACTCTGTAAGATTTTGATCATTTCATCATTTCAAGTAACAAAAATGTATAATAATCCTTTTTTCCAGAGACCATAGGCCACAATACAGAAGTGAGATTGTTGTGTTTTTGTGCAACTATTTTTTTATTGTTCACACAGCTGTGATGACTGTGCCCTTGTCCTGCACCTTTGTACCATAAGTTTGTATTAAGATGCTCACCTTAATGCTCAGATGTTCATTGAAATATTTTTATTGTTTTGATTGGAGCCACTTTTTAATTCCCCCATGTTTTTTTTTGTTTTTTTACTCTCTGTGATGTCTGCAGGGAGAGCCACTCTCATCTTTGGTCCTACACTTAAAGCCCGTACACACGATGCGAAATTCGGACGGGAAATGTCGTTCCACAGCCTGTCGTCCGATATTCTTACCATTAGTGTGCTCCTTTTGACAGCCGACATTTTTCGTCAGACAAAAGCTGGATGTGCAGACTAGTACATTTTTGTCGTATGACAACGCCATGTCCGATTTTCATTCCGTTAGTTGGTTTTCGTACAAAAAAAATCGTATGACCGAGACTACACATGCTCAGAAAGCAAAAAAAGATGCAAAAAGTATGCAAAACATGACGTCACTTCTGACGTTGAGTTCAGTCGAATGGAAATTTTCGGATAGCCAGTATGCTTTACAAAATCACTGACAGACGTTTTTGACAAAAATCAAAAGCGCGGTCGTACGACAATCGTACGGTGAGTACGAGGCTTTACAGTCAGGGCTTATCTGTCAGTTGAACCTCCTGGTTATATTCCCTCTAACGTGCATTCTTGTTCTATTTCCATGGAGAACCCACTAGAGCGCCTGTTATCATAATGCTATTTGACATTTTTATTATTTTTTTCTATTGTGTTATTATGATGACTCTACACCCTGGGCAGTTGGCCCTGCTTTCCTGCCCTCTGCCACAGACACTGTTGCTTTTTTAAATCTAAAAAAAATCACATATAAAAAAAAATTATAAATATAAAAAAAAATAAATAAAAAAACAAATCAAACACGTATGGGTTTATTTTTGCTCAATACATTTTACTGAATAATACAATGTTAGTTTATAATAGTTGTATAATAGTTAGCATGCAGGCAAAGTTAATTAAAATCGGGCGGCTTGCCAGGTTTATTAGTAAAGGATTTGCTTGTTAAAAAATGAACAAAACAAAAAATAAATCCTTGCTGTCTGACACTAAACTAAACATTATAGTTTCCTCACCATACCATGTGGGGCTGGCCCCGACACCCACAAAACATAAGCCACAATGCAAACCTTGTCCTTTAAAGTCCAAACAGACACAGAGCTCCCTCAGATCCCTTTCTGAGTTCCAGGTCAGAGCTCTAGTGAGATCTCTTCCTGATCATTTAAGCCACCTGGTGGTGGACTCCAGTGGACCACAAACTCTGGACCGGAACCTGCCCTGCCATAGTGGCTGACAAAATCCAGACCGGACTCTGTTTAATCCAGTCCATATGAACTCATATGAGGCGACAGGTAGCGTCTGTCCACCACTTCGCCTCGCATACTGTCACAATATATATATATATATTCAGTTTGGAATGGATTTTTTTGATGAGGCTTAAAGAATAACACTATAAATACACAAAGTTTTCAGGACCCCTTCATTTTTTCAGTTGCAGCCTGATACTATAGTTGTTTAAATTTTTTTTTTCTCATTATCTCATTATTCTACACTCTGCAGTACCCCATGACAAGTGAAAGCAGCATTTTAGAAATGTCTGTCAATTTAGTAAAAAGAAAAAACTGAACTATCACATGCATTTAAGCATTAAGACCCTTTACTCGGTACTTTGTTGAAGCACCTTTGGCAGAAATTACAGCCTTGAGTCATTTTGGGCACGCTTTGCACTTCTGGATTGGGGGATTTTCTGCCATTCTTCTTTGCAAATCCTCTCGCGCTCAGTCAGGTTGTATGGGGACCATCAGTGCACAGCCATTTCCAGGTCTCTCCAGAGATGTTCAATAGGGTTCAAGTCAGGGCTCCTGCTGTGCCACTCTAGGACATTCACAGAGTTGTCCCTAAGCCACCCCTGTGTTGTCTTGGCTGTGTGCTTAGTATCACTGTTGGAATGTGAATAAGTCTGAGGTCCTGAGTGCTATGGAACACTGTACTGTATGTAGTATATCTGGAAAGTGAAGGGTTAAAGTGTTACTAAACCCACAACAGTAAAATCTGTCTGTACATGCAGTAAATCATACTTTTTATACTCACTGTGGAACCTAAGGGGCCAATCCTGTGCATTGTATAGAAAGACTGTTTGATCCCATCTTCTCTGATCCTCCCCTTCTACCACAGTCCCCAATCCATCTCCTAATAGTACAGAGCCTTTGGAGTCACTCTGCACATGCTCAGTTTGGTATGTTTTGCAAGAGAGTTTTCTTCTTCTTTTTTATTTTTTTGGGAGGGTGCACATAATCGGAACAGGGGCAAACAGCACTGCCCAGACAGAGGGCCAGAGGTACTGCAGCCTCATAAGACAGTCAGAGGAGTATGAAACTCCTCCTACAAGCTTTAACCAGACACTGATAGAAGTTACAAGAATACTATATACTGCTGGTGAGAAAAGGTATATAGCAGTTTATATTTACTAAAATAATTGCATTTCCATGTTCTGTGTACTGTGGGAGACCAGATATAGTGAATGCAGGGTTCTGGGTTTAGTAACACGTTAAGTATACGTTCATGGCAGCCTCAGCCATAAGCTTGTGCTCTTTTGGCCTCCTGAATGTAAAGTAAAAGTGACCAGGGTGGCTCTATAGCCAGCCAATCACTTTTACCGTGTGGTTCCCCCTCAGAGGCAACCCCCTTCCCCCACACTTCTGTCTCTCCCAGGCTCTCATGCTCTTTCCAGGAGCCTGGGGCCTCATTGGGGGACATTAGGATGGTGAGTGGGAGGAGACTGAGGAACACACATTCCTCAATCTCCTCTGCAGTGAATGAAGCCAAAGGCAACAATGATTTAGTCACTTCTGTTTTCTGTTTTCAGAGCTGTCATTCTCTGGCTGGTACAGCCAGGGAAGCAATTAACTGAGCTTGATCTGTGCTAGCTTAGCTGCTTTGCAGCAGGTGAGACACTGGGGGGTCTAACGCACCTGTGTATGTAAACTGCAGTTGCACCACACTTGGGATGAATTAGAGCAGAGACTGCGAGCCAGGCCTCCTTGTCCAACATTGCTGCCTGACCTCACAAATGTGCTTCTGGAAGAACATTCCCATAGACACACTCCTAAACCTTGTGGACAACCTTCTCAGAAGACTTGAAGCTGTTATATATATTGGATAAATAAATGCGCAAAAGGGAGAAGCTGCGAGCACTCTACCTGACCAGCAGTGTAAACAAATAACATAAAAGGTGCTGCACTGAAAAATTATATATGTTTGGTTAAGATATATCATTTTTCAGCGCAGCACCTTTTATGTTATTTGAAGCTGTTATAGCTGCAAAGGGTGGATCAACTCAATATTGAACCCTACAGACTAAGACTGGGATGCTATTAAAGTTCATGTGCGTGTAAAGGCAGGTGTCCCAATAATACTTTTGGCAATATAGTGTATATATATATATATATACACAGTATATATACAGTATCTCACAAAAGTACACCGGTCACATTTTTGTGAGTTCTTTATTGAGAGTTCTTTGCCATGAGGTAGCATGTTGAACTTACATGGAAAATTGTGACTTCTTTACTATGAAACGATGTTACATTTCATTACTCACATGTAGAACATATTGTCACATTTAAACGACAGGGGAGTTTTATTGAGTTGTGTGTCGTTAATTTAAGATTTGGCGACCGTTGTTTTCTCATGTGGGGATTCACTTTTACAGGTTTAACCCGGGCTAATCGGTAAAAGGGAGGGACCACAGTACACTGAGGAATCACAATGTTCCAGGGTCCACACTTACCCCTCGTCCACACAATGTAAACCACAATAGTGAGAGTGAAAGAGTATGACCAGTGACCTTCAAGTTGTACGATGGAGTACCGTTTCTTGAGAGTTATTTCTTGAGTGTTTTTACACTGGCCACATGAAAACACTCTATGACATATATATGACACATATATATATATATA
>BLSH010351731.1:1242671-1261076 GCA_018402905.1 Glandirana rugosa | reverse complement strand
AGAAGAGCGACAATTTTGCAAAAAAACACCAAATTTCTTACTTTTTGCTAAAATACAAATCCAAAAAAAAAATACAAAAAAAACATTTTTTTCATGGTTTTCGCCGATTTATATTCTTCCTCATATTTGTGATAAAAAAAATCGCAATTGGCATTTATTGATTGGTTTGCACAAAAGTGGCCGCGTTTACGGATGATCAGAATTAATTTCTGGGGTTTTTATTTATTTTTTTATTTTTTACTAGTAATGGCGGCGATCTGCGATTTTTAGCGGTACTGTGATATTGGGGCAGACATGTCAGACCATTTTGACACTTTTTTGGGACCATTGACATTTATACAGCGATCAGTGCTATAAAAATGCACTGATTACTGTGTAAATGCCATTGGCAGTGAAGGGGTTAACCTGCAGGAACGCTCTAAGGCTTAACTGTGTTCCCTGGGCGTGTTCTAACTGTGTGTGGGCTTCCCTAGCAGGGGAAGGGAAATGATCACAGCTTCCATGTAGAGGAAGGCTGTGATCACAGTCCTTCCCCCTCTCACAGAATGGAGGTCCGTGTTTACTTACACGGACCTCCGTTCTTTCAGTGTGGGGGGGGGGGGGCATCGCGGGTAGGCAACAGCGATCGAGTCCGCCACACCTGCTCCCTGGCCCCGGCCCCTGGCCGCCGTATGACGGCGGTTTGCGATATCGAGCCACTTTGTCACCGCAAGTGGTTAAAGTGATTCTTGCACGCAAGAAAGAAATGAGAAAAAATAGGGTACAAACAAAGATGTGAACAAGAACAGCTTGAAGAGCAAGACAGGAAATTCTTTAATTCTTTAACCACTTGACCTCCGGAAGATTTACCCCCTTCATGATCAGGCCATTTTTTTACAATACTGCACTGCGTTATTTTAACTGACAATTATGCGGTCATGCACCGCTGTACCCCAAAAAATATTATATCATTGTTTTTACCACAAATAAAGCTTTCTTTTGGTGGTATTTGATTAATACTGTGTTTTTTTTTTTTTGCACTATAAACAGAAAAGGCCAACAATTTGGAAAAAAAACTATATTTTTTACTTTCTGCTATAAAACATATTCAATTAAAAAAATTGAAGAAATCTAACTTCTTTATAAATTCAGGCCAATGTGTATTCTCCTACATATTTTTTGGTAAACAAAATCCCAATAAGCATATATTGATTGGTTTGCGCAAAAACTATAGGGTTGGATTTACTAAAGCTGGAGAGTGCAAAATCTGGTGCAGCTGTGCATGGTAGCCAATCAGCTTCTAACCTCAGCTTGTTCAATTAAGCTTTGACAATAAAACCTGGAAGCTAATTGGCTTTTATGCACAGCTGCACCAGATTTTGCACTCTCCAGCTTTAGTAAATCAACCCCATAGTGCAGGGATAAGCAATTAGCGGACCTCCAGCTGTTGCAAAACTACAAGTCCCATCATGCCTCTGCCTCTGGGTGTTATGCTTGTGGCTGTCAGAGTCTTGCTATGCCTCATGGGACTTGTAGCTCTGCAACATCTGGAGGTCCGCTAATTGCATATCCCTGCCATAGTGTCTACAAAGTATGGAATACATACTGGAATTTTTATGTATTTATTTTTTATACTAGTAAAGGTGCTGATCGGCGACTGCCATATTGCGGCGGCCAGTCAGACATTAAATGACACTTTGTGGGAACCAGTGACATTAATACAGTGATCAGCGCTAAAAATATATGCACTGTCACTGTACTAATGACACTGGCAGGAAACGGATTAAACATCTAGGGCGATCAAAGGGTTAACTGTGTGCCTTGCCAGTGTTTTACTATATACAGTGCTTTGCAGGGGCACAAAATCCACCTTCACCTGTCAGAATGGAGATCTGCCTCCTTTACATAGGCAGAGCTCTGTTCTGTGTCTTTGCCTGATGATTGGTGGGTGCTGGCAGACATCCAGTGCTTGGCACCCTCAGATCGGCTTATGCTTTGAGTAATCACAGCAGAAGCAAGCCGGTGACGGCACGTGCGCCTCTAGGCGGAAATGAAGAATCACGTATATATTATATATAAGTGATTCTGTGCAGGAAGGCCTCCCTGTAGCAGTAGATCTGCTATGGGGCGTTCCTTAAGCGGTTAATTTGGAGAACACTGAATTGAACACTACATCATCTACATTTACTGTAAAGTATCAGAAATATCGGGGGAGAAGAGTGGGAAGGCCATAGGGTGAATGATCCTGCAGAGCCCACATTGAGAGAATGTTTTGAATCTGTCAGAGATTTTTGCGGCTTCACAGCCGGTACCTTACTGCGCATGTGCAAAGTGCACTCCGCTTTGTGAATGTCCTGGCGGTGGGGGAAAGAGGAGGGGGCTGAACTTCCGGAAGAGTTCTCCGCGGCGAAGCCAGCCAGAAGTGGAAGCGGGTACCTGTCACCAAAAGGTGCCAAATGTGGCAGGTGGCTGGTGGAGTCAAATAAGCTGAGCTTCCCCTTTTAAACTTAATAGTGGCTAATGCACAGTGTATCATAAACTAATGCATTTTCTTTCTGGAACTGAAAAGCACTGGAATGCACTTCACTGATGTGAACTATGCCATTGGAACCCAAATAACCTACTTTCCATGGCTTTTTTGATGCAGAAAAAATGCATTTCATGTGGCGTGAACAGGCCCTAAAAGTTACTTTTGAAATGATATTGACATGTTAAAGCATATATGAAATTGTGGGTTCACATATACTTTACTGTATTACTGAATAAGCATGTTCATTATGTGTCCTTTGATCTTGTTGTAGTCCCAGACTCTGCTTTCATCCCCACTCGCCTCGTTGGAGGAAGCTCAGCTTTTGAAGGACGGATTGAAGTGTTTCATGCTGGTCAGTGGGGGACAGTGTGTGATGACCAGTGGGATGATGCTGATGCTGAAGTTGTCTGCAGGCAGCTAGGATTTGGGTGAGGATCTTCTATTATGTCATGGTGTTTTGTCAAAGCTGGAATTTAGAAAGTTTGGATTACAAAAAAATATCTGCCTACAAGCTAGCCCATAATGATGTTGATACAAAGGAGCTAAAAGTTAAAAAAATATCTGTGTTCTTAATTGTGGCCTTAGAAAGCTTACATAAACTTCCACTAAAAAGCTTGCAGATGTGCCGGAAAAAAATTTCCTTGCTGAGAAAGGTCATTATTCCATCATATTAAACTGGATATCCAGTCAAGGAAAATTCTTACATAATATTATATTTAGGTATGCATGTTTGATGCCTTCATCTGCTAATATCAGATCCAGAAGTATTTTAGTCTATGGATAATAATGGGTCTTAGTACTATGAACAGCTGACTTTCTATTAAATCCAAGTCATAACTTTACACGGTTCAGAGAACTCTTTTCCTTCACCATATGACACTGCTGGACCAATGACTTATCATGATGGAGCAAGGAGGACATTTCTCTTCAATTTTGGTGTCTAAAAGAGTGGTGGGGTCGTGAAGTGAAGAGAATATATTCTGCTGGGGGAAGGGGGGATTAACCACTTCGCAACCAGGCCAATTCTGACATTTCTCTCCTACATGTAATAATCATCGTTTTTTTTGCTAGAAAATTACTCAGAACCCCCAAACATTATATATATATATATATATTTTAGCAGAGATCTTAGGGAATAAAATGGTGGTCATTGCAACTTTTTATGTCACGCGGTATTTGCGCAGCAATTTTTCAAACGCATTTTTTTTTTAAAAAAAAAGTTTCATGAATTAGAAAAAAAACCAGAACAGTAAAGTTAGCTCAATTTTTTTGTATATTGTGAAAGATAATGTTACGCCGAGTAAATAGATACCCAACATGTCACGCTTTAAAATTGCGCCCACTCAGGAAATGGCGGCAAACTTTGGTACTTAAAAATCTCCATAGGTGATGCGTTAAAATTTTTTACTGGTAACATGTTTAGAGTTACATTGGAGGTCTTGAGCTATAATTATTGCTCTTGCTCTAACGCACGCGGCGATACCTCACATGTGTGATTTGAACAACGTTTACATATGCGGGCGCGACTAACACGTGCGTTCGCTTCTGTGCGCAAGCTCGCGGGGACGGGGCCCTTTAAATTTTTTTTTTTTTAATTATTTATTTTACCTTTATTTTTTTATTTTTTACACTTTCTCTTTTAATTTTTTTTTTTGATCACTTTTATTCCTATTACAAGGAATGTAAACATCCCCTGTAATAGGAATCTTGCGTGACAGGTCCTCTTTATGGGGAGATATGGGGTCAATAAGACCTCACACCTCCCCTCTAGGCTGGAAAGACCGAGATCTGAAAAAAAAACGAGCAATCTCGGTCTTTTCCGCCGAGTAAACGGTCATTGTTTACATCACGTGACCCGGACGTGACGTCATACGTCGTGCCCAGGCCTCCGAGGCGCATTGAGATGACTGGTGACCATCTGGTCATCAGTCATCACTACGCACAGCAACCGCCGGCGACGGATCTGTTCCGATGGCACGAGAGAAGCACCGGAGGGCGGCGGGAGGGGGGGGGCTGAACTGCCGCTATGATCGTTCTTATGGTACAGGGAATCGCCGGCGGAAAAAAATGATACCTGAATGATGCTGGTCCCATGATGCTTAGCAAGACTCTGACAGCCACAAGCATGACACCTAGAGGCAGAGGCATGATGGGACTTGTAGTTGTGCAACAGCTGGAGGTCTGCTAATTGCATATCCCTGCTGTAGAGGATTGAGACAAACCGTTTAACACTGGCAGGGGTGCTAACAATGATGAGCTTTTATTTATTTATGTAAAACCTTTATCCCAAAAGGAATGTTGCTGTAACTGCTTAAAATGTGTGAGCTAGAGCTTGGCTTCAATTTGTTAGAGTATCTAAATCTACTAGTGCATCAAACACTATTCTACACCCAGATTAAAGTGTTACTAAACCAAGTAATATGAAAATAGTTTATTCGATCACCCCCCACAGTGCCCACAGCTTATAAATCTTCTTTTTACATAAAAGTATTGCCACTATATACCTTTTTGGCTGCTCTGTATTCCACGGTCATGTGATAAAGTGCAGAGTCCGCCTAGTGCTGAGTGTTCAAGTAGGAGGAGATTTCCACTATAGACTGTCTACACGCCCACATGTGTGATGTCAATATCATGTGACCTGGCTAGCTCTGAGAACAAGGAAATGTTATATCCAGCAATAGAGACTAAATTGAGCATGTGCAGCTTTACTACCCTCACCAAGTATTATCTGGCCTTGCCAAGAGAGACCCTGCAGGAGAAGGAGGATCTGTCCATGCAGGATCAAAGAGCCTTTTTACACAATGCAGAGGATTAACCCCTTAAGTTCCACAGTGAGTATAACAAGCATGCTATGCTGCACATAAGGACAGATTTTACTGCTGTGGGTTTACACTTACACTTTAACAATGCTGCTGTCCAAAGGTGTCTTTGTTTCTCCTTCAACCAGAGTGTAGGTATCCTTATACAGGAGGTGTGTTACTGGCCAGATCATCAGGTAAAAATATTGGTAAGCTGCAATATGTTACATTTTTGGCTTTGGGTTTAATACCTCTTTAAGTAAACCTAGGATTAATACTTCTTTAAGGAAGATTGACATAGAAGTGTAGCGCTCCTTAATAAATTTACACCAAAGTGAATATAATGTCCATTCTTTGTCAACGTGCGATAGAAATGTGACCCCAATAGAAATCCGCCAACTCCAACAGAAGCATACACTGTGGGTAAATTACTTTAGCGTCAAAATGTGCTCCAGCAGTGCCTGAAAATAGCACCCGATTAAAGGCAATTAAGACTTCAACTCTCTGAAACTGGGCGCACATGCAAATGGAACAGAGCGCTATTGCAGGCGAAATGCCTGTCAGCTGACATATGGGGGAAATGTGGAAGTCAATGGGATTTCACCCTGCAAATTCCCAAGTCCTTATTGAAAGCTTGTATGCAAGTTACTGGCCATAAAAAGTGTATTGGGACCTGGGTATTGCCCTGGGGGACATCAATAGCCCAAAAAGTTTTTAAAACAATGGTTTTTAACCACTTCCACACTGCTCAGAGTATATTTACTGCGGCAGTGTGGCGCTGTCTCGCGAATCACCGTAAATAGATGGCGATTTACGGACAGGCAGCTAGGGGGCGCGAGCGTGCCACCGGCGGCACCTGCTCGTGCCCGCCGCACTCTGGAGGAGTGTGCCCGCAGCTCGGGCAGACCCGATGTCCGCCGGCGGGCCTCGATGAGCTGCCAGAGGGAAAGAACCGGGAACCGCCGAAGGAAACACGACGGTTCCCCATTCTGACAGACGGCATCTAAGAGATCTACTGATCCCTGTCACTGAGATCAGTTAGATCTCTTATGCCCCTGACAGCCCAGCCCCCTCAGAGTTAGAACACGCCTAGGGAACACAGTTAACAGCTAGATCTCCCCCTGCAGGTCAACCCCTTCACTGCCAATGACATTTATGCAGTAATCAGTGGATATTTAAATTTCTGATCCCTGTATAAATGTCATTGGTCCCAAAAAAGTGTAAAAAATGTCCGACATGTCCGCCCCAATATCGCAGTCCCGATAAAAATCGCAGATCGCTGCCATTCATAATAAAACAAAAGAAATGTAAAAACGCCAGAAATTAATTCTCATGGTTTGTAAACGCGGCAACTTTTGCGCAAACCAATCAATAAATGCCAATTGCGATTTTTTTTTACCAAAATATGAGGAAGAATATAAATCGGCCAAAACCGATGAATACATTTGTTTTTTTATATTTTTTTTTTGGATTTGTATTATAGCAAAAAGCAATAAATATTGTTTTTTTTTTCAAAATTGTCGCTGTTTTTTTGTTTATAGTGGTGATCAGAAATGGCGCAGAGGTGACCAAATACCACCAAAAGAAATCTCTATTTGTGGGGAAAAAAGGACGCAAATTTTGTTTGGGTACAATGTCGCATGACCGCGCAATTGTCAGCTAAAGCATTGCAGTGCCGAATCGCAAAAAGTGCTCTGGTCCTACAGTGGGAAATCCTTCCGGGGCTGAAGTGGTTCGGGTCTGGTATGGATTTTAAGGGGGACTCCATGACAAAAGTAAAATAAAAATTGACATGGGGTCCCCCCAAAATCCATAACAGACCTTTATCTGAGCATGCAGCCTGGTCGGACAGGATGGGGGGGCGAGCGAGCGCCACGCCTCCTGAACCGTACCAGGCCACATGGGGGGGTGGGTGCTTTGGGGCAGGGGGGCCTCTTCCCGACAACCCTTGGGCTGTGGTTTTCGGGGTCTGCGGGTGGGGGGCTTATCGAACCTGGAAGCCCCCTTTAACCACTTCCACACTGCCTATAGTATATTTACTGTGGCAGTGTGGACATGTCCCGCGAAGCGGCGTAAATAGACGGAGATTTGCGGAGTGGCAGCTAGGGGACGCGCACGTGTCCCCGCGGCTCGGGCGGACCCGATGTCCGCCGGCGAGACGCATTGAGCTGCCACAGCAAAAGAACGGGGAACCGCTGATGTAAACAGGGCGGTTCCCCGCTCTGTCAGTGGGGGCATAGGAGATCTACTGATCCCTGTCACTAGGATCAGTTAGATCTCTTATGCCCATGGTAGCCCAGCCCCCCACAGTTAGAACACATGTAGGGAACACAGTTAATCCCTAGATCTCCCTCTGCAGGTTAACCCCTTCACTGCCAATGACATTTATACAGTAATCAGTGGATATTTACATTTCTGATCGCTGTATAAATGTCATTGGTCCCAAAAAAGTGTAAAAAATGTCCGACATGTCCGCTGCAATATTGAAGTACCGCTAAAAATTGCAGATCACCGCCATTACTAGTAAAAAATAAAAAAATAAAAAAGAAACCCCAGAAATTAATTCTTCTTATCCGTAAACACGGCAACTTTTGCGCAAACCAATCGAAAAACGCTGATTGCGATATTTTTTACCAAAAATTTTTTTGTATTTGTATTTTAGCAAAAAGTAAAAAACTGTTTTTTTTTTGCAAAATTGTCGCTCTTTTTTTGTTTATACTGGCGATCAGAAATGACACAGAGGTGATCAAATACCACCAAAAGAAAGCTCTATTTGTGGGAAAAAAAGGACACAAATTTCGTTTGGGTACAACATCGCACGACTGCGCAATTGTCAGTTAAAGCGACGCAGTGCGGAATCGCAAAAAGTGCTCTGGTCCTAACCTAGGAAATCCTTCCGGGGCTGAAGTGGTTAACAAGGGGACCCCCAGATCTCGCCCCCCCATATGTGAATGAGTATGGGGTATTGTACCCCTACCCATTCACCAAAAAAAGTAGTGTAGCGTGACAAAATACAGTAGCTAGTTTTTCGCACTGCCATCTGCAAACTGATTTGGGGGTGTCATTAGCTTTCTATTGACACTCCCAGCAGTTTGCATATGGCAGTGTGAGCTGCCTGCCAGTCGGGTGTGATGTGGGAACCCTGCAAATCCACTGCGGGTTCCTGCATCGCACCCGAATCGCAGGCAGTGCACACTGCCATATTCCAACTGCTGAAAGTGTCAATAGAAAGCTAATCACACCCCCAAATCAGTTTTCATATCGCACGGTGAACTGCAAATTCGGACAGGAATCGGATCACATGGGTGTGAACACCCATGCGATCCGATTCTGCTGCGGAACAAAAAAAGGGTACTGTGCGAGTTTGGTCTGACTGTGATGCAATTTCAGCCATACTATCTGTATGGCTGAAATCGCATCGCACAGAGATCGCATGTGATTTGCACTGTGATACGAATCACATCCGATCTCGGACACCGCAGCAGTGTGAACTGGCCCTAAGGAAGATATTCCTCTTCCCCAAAACCACCACCCCCCAAAACTAATTAAAAAGTAGGAAGAAAGAAAAGAGAAAAACAACAAACAAGAGCTCAATAATGTACTGTTATTTTGCTAGCAGAAACACAATTATGTACATATTTACTGGCCTTAAAATATTCTACAGTATATATGGTTCTCTGTTTAGCAAAACAGTTAGCAACTGGGTTCTAAGGGCCCTTCTCATATGAGCTTACAATCTAACATTTGTCTAAACCTTACAGTTTACACAGATATACTTCCACAGTGTGAAACAGGAAACACATTTCATAGTACAGCTACTCAACACCCACCAACCCACTGCAAGATAATAGAAACATACTTAACAGTCATTATTCTTACAAAGCATTACAACATATTATTAAAAAAGGCACATATTCAAACTATAACACTTACCACCACCCTTCCCCACATTCTACACACATACATTGGTCAGTATGTTCTCCTGGAAGAATGCATGGTCAAACAGGAACAATAAACAAACAAAATTGACAGCATGGCCACATTAACCCACTTTTGATGGACAAAATGCACAATAATTTCAGCAAACATATATCCAAACAGCCCTAGTGGGGCATTTGTCATTATGCACAATATCAGTCCTTCTCCCCCAAAAATCACAGCAAATAACACAACCTCTTCTTAGGCCAAACCAACCACCCTACTGCAGTTCTTCATATAAGGCTGTATTGTAGCACACTGACACATGCCCAAAAGAAGTACACAATCACCAGTATCTTTCAATCTGTCTCTTCATGTATGTCTTAATTGATTGCACCTGCTCAGCAGGAACGCATAATACTATTTGCTGTGTTAGCCATTAGCTATGTGCATCAAATCTCCAACTACGGGCCAAAATTCTAAGTCCATTTGCATGCACATAAACCAATCAACAGTTTTCTAAGCAGATGTACCTGTGCAGTGTAAACCCTACAATTTGAAATGTCCAAGTCCCTGGGTGTGATTAGTGCTATCAAACATTAACATCAGTCCCTGGCTGCAATGAGCTTCCAATCTAAGACTCCATACAGACTATTAGATTTTCTGCAGATTTTTTTCCTTCATATTTACCAAAACCATGTAGTGTAAGGGCCTGCTTGATTGCATGCAAATTGAAACTCTTAAGGTTTGGCCTCATATTATATGATTTTGGTAAATCTGAGGACAAAAATCTACAGAAAATCTAATAGTGTGTATGGGGTCTAAAGTCCAAATATAACTTGCTTACATTAGAGACTATTTCGACAGGAGACAAATAAATTGCCAGCATGTCTTTGGATTGTGGTGAGAAACCCACACAGGAGGAACATATAAACTCCAACACAAGCATTAGCAGGTCTGGGATATGAACCAGCAACCCCAGTGGTGCTAGGCAGAATTGCTAGCTACTTAGCTGGTGAGCAGCCTCACACATGTAGTGTGCATCTCTATGGTGTGAAACCAGCCCTAAGTCCATAGCCATGTTCAGTGTCACAAGCAATATACAATATATTGTCCTAAGTATTGGGTCACCTGCCTTAACACACACATGAACTATAAGGGCAGCCCAGGGTTCAATATAGAGTTGGCCCACCCTTTGCAGCTATAACAGCTTCAACTCTTCTGGGAAGGCTGTCCACAAGGTTTAGGAGTCTGTCTATGGGAATGTTTGACCATCCTTCAGGAAGTGCATTTATGAGGTCAGGCACTGTGCAGGTCAGTCAAGTTCCACCACCATTGCAAATCTTGCCAGATACACTATCTAGCCAAAAGTATTGGGACACCTGCCTTTATACACACATGAACTTTAATGGCAGCCCAGTCTTAGGCCATAGGGTATAAATTTGATTTGGCCCACACTTTTCAGCTATAACAGCTTCAACTCTTCTGGGAAGGCTGTCCACAAGGTTTAGGAGTGTGTCTAAGGGAATGTTTGGCCATTCTTCCAGAAGTGCATTTGTGAGGTCAGGCACTGATGTTGGATGAGAAGGCCTGTCTCGCAGTCTCTGCTCTAATTCAGCCAAAAGGTGTTCAAATTTTAACCCTATGGCCTAAGACTGGGCTGCCATTAAAGTTTGTGTGTGTTTAAAGGCAGGCGTCCCAATACTTTTGGCTAGATAGTGTATCTGGCAAGATTTGCAATGGTGAAACCCTCCTACACATAAATACTACATTTAGACACAATACACGTAAGGCCCTGAGTCAGGAGTTATGTTTAACAACATAGGGAAAACAAATAACATATCTACACGAAGTGGCATGCTTGAGATTACGAACTCAGGAACTCAGCATTGGTTCTTGGTGTGTGAGGGTAGAATAGTGATGTTACAGTGATTTTTGGGAATTACATTTCTATTTCTGATGTTGGTACATGTATCCCATTTTTTGGGCTCAAATTAGGATCATTTGGAAATAATAACAAATTTATTAATTGTGACTAATATTACATTTCCATAAGCAATGGTATTGTTTGTGGTTTGTAAAGACACCTGTGTGAGGTTGGGTGAAATATTTTGGTGAGTTGGACATCAACAAGGGAAAATGACAGAGAAAAAATATTTTAACAAAACATGAAAACATTACGCATTCTAGCATTCTTAAAAACAAAATAGACGATGAAGAAATAACATTGTTGCAAGGACAATTTCTTTGCGAGAAAGATACATTTCATCTCAACATGAAAAGGATTTCTTTGTGGAAGTTACAATTGTACCATTAGAATGAATGGATGAAACTTGCATTGGGCTACATAACTCCAATTTTGACTCCCAAAAAACTCTCTTTAAAATAGCACTAATTTTGATATTTACTATAGCGCCCTGTAATTACTCCATGGGAGTTAAAATAAGAGCAGTTTCAGGTCTGAGCATGCTCGATGGTGCTCAGCTGCGCTGTGCACCTAGTTGTAAAGAGATGGGGAATTTATCTCTTCCCAGACTTTTAATGATATTTCAGTGTAGAAATCACTTTTTCTCACAGTTTAAAAGCAGATTATCTTTAAACAATATACCGCATATACAATTTAGATGATTATATCATGCTCTAAACATTATTTCCATGTGCATTTCTCCAGGTCCTGACAAGAGTAAGGATTTGGGCGCTATTGTAAATTTGAGTTTGGCTATTTACTGCGATTTGCGGCATGTTAGCGTTATTTACCACGATCATGGCAATTTTGCCGCAAAATAGCGGTCGGTGCTATAGTAAATGACCCCCACAGCCTCTTACCAAATGGAGTTGACCACCTACTTACAAGTTGTCAAAGCAGACAGTTATGCTCCAGGAATGGTTCTCAAAAAGATCCGATATACCAGCTATCAGACTCGGCTTAGAACCCCACCTCTGGGATGGTTAGATGGCACAAAGCAGTAAATGTCCAGTGGATAGATCTTTCAAATAATCACCACAATCTAATGGAACTCCAGAACTTTTGCATCAGTAAATGCTTTCAATATGACGCATCAAATACTGCTCTCAGCCGTGTAAATTGTACATATCTCCTATTCCCGAGGTGGCAGCTGGACTCCAGCTCAGGAAGATTTCAGGAAAACTTCCGGTTCAGGAGCTCATGGGCTGCGAGCAGAGAGAACGGCAAGAACCATATCTCCACCTTTTATACACCTCTTTAAGTAAACCTAGGTTTGCCATATATTATTATATTTTAACTAGGAAGATGTCTCACGTGGTGTAGGGTGCATTTCATTGCTTGCTTTTAATTATTGTTAGTATAAGAATATCCCCTGCCCTAGCCACCCCTATCTTTAAGCTGGGTACACACAGATTGAAAATCGACTGGTTCAACAGGAACCTGCCAAATTCTGATCTGTGTGTAACCCACCTGGTTTGACAGAAGGTAAATGACTGCAATGCTGATAAGTGTATCCTGACAATGGAGAAGTCCCCGCTGTTAGAATACAATAGGGCAGTGGGGGAGATTCTTGCATCCACATCACTTGTGTTGATACAGGAATCTGTGAGTTTTTTTTTGTTCAGCCCGCTGGTTGAACAAAAAAAGAAGATACTCACAGTGTGTGCCCAGCTTTATGATTAAGCATGTAAGGGTGAAACTTAGCAGAGAGGGACAATCTGTGGGCAGAGACTCTTTGGGGTTGATTTGCTAAAGCTGGAGAGTGCAAAATCTGGTGTAACTCTGCATAGAAACCAATCCGTTTCAAGGTTTATTGCCAAAGCTATTTGAAGCTGAAATTGGAAGCTGATTGGCTACCATGTACGGCTGCACAATATTCTGAGTGCACCAGCTTTAGTAATTCTCCCCCTTTGTGCATGTTTTCCGGCTGAGTAAGGCTTTTGACAAAGAGTGTTGTCATCCATGTTTGGCCCCATGGTTGGTGTAGTTAACCTCTTGCTGACCGTCTAGCGTACATTTACTGCGGCAAGTTGGCTCCGCTGCACAGATCGCCATCTATAAACGGCGATCCGCACAGCCGAAGTTGCAGGCGAGCGTGTGCCACCAGTGCGTGAGTGTGGTCTGCGGATCGGGTAGACTCTGTGTTCGCCTGCGACCCGGGATCTCCTTCCAGAGAGGAAGAACGGGGAACCGCCAATGTAAACACGGCAGTTCCCCGTTCTGACAGGCGGCATGACAGAGATCTACTGAACCCTGTAATCGGGATCAGTTAGATCTGTCATGCCCCTGTCAGCCCAGCCCCCACACAGTTAGAACACACCTAGGGACCACACTTAACCCCTTGATTGCCCCCTGCAGGTTAACCCCTTCCCTGCCAGTGACATTTATACAGTAATCAGTGCATATTTAAAGATCTGATCGCTGTATAAATGTCATTGGTCCCAAAAAAGTGTCAAAAATGTCCGACATGTCCGCTGCAATATCGCAGTCCCGATAAAAATCGCAGATCACCGCCATTACCAGTAAAAAAAATAAATAATAAAAACGCCATAAATTAATTCTCATGGTTTGTAAACGCAGCAACTTTTGCGCAAACCAATCAATAAACGCAGACTGCATTTTTTTTTACCACAAATATGTAGAAGAATATATATCGGCCTAAATTGATGAATGAATTTGTTTTTTTATAATTTTGTTTTGGATATGTATTATAGCAAAAAGTAAGAAATATTTTTTTTTTTCAAAGTTGCCATTTTTTTTGTTTATAGCGCAAAAAATAAAAACCATAGAGGTGATCAAATACCACCAAAAGAAAGCTCCACTTGTGGGAAAAAAAGGACGTCAACTTTGTTTGGGTACAATGTCGCATGACAGCGCAATTGTCAGTTAAAGCGACGCAGTGCCGAATCTCAAAAAGTGCACTGGTCAGGAAGGGGGTAAATGTGTTACTAAGCCCAGAACTCTGTATTCCATATATTTGGTCTTCCACAGTGCGCAGACCATGGAAATGCAATTATTTTAGTAAATATAATCTGCTAAATACCTTTTCTCATCAGCAGTGTATAGCAATCTTGTTACTTCTATCAGTGTCTGGTTAAAGCTTGTTGCAGGAGGTATCATTTTCCCCTGATTGTCCTATGAGGCTGCAGATTGGCCCTGTGCTGATCACATGCACCCTCCCAAGAAAAACTCTCTAGTAATACACACCAAACTGAGCATGTGCTGCTTGCCCTCAAGGCTCTGTTCTATGAGAGCATTGTTTGGGGACAGTAGAAGAAGGGGAGGATCAGAGAAGACAGGATCAAACAGCCTTTTTACACAATGCGCAGGATAAACCCCTTAGGTTCCACAGTAAGTATAACAAACATGCTTTACTGCATATACAGCCAGATTTTACTGTTGTGGGTTTAGTAACACTTTAAGTAAACCTTTTGCTTTGCCTTGGTTGACTTTAAAATATCATATTAGAGTTGTGAGCTAATGGCAGAGTCTATTTTTCACTCTTGTTTTCACAAACAATTACAATTAGAGAGTAAAGAAACTTTACATAATACAAGGCAAAAAACAACAAAAACGTCTCACACACGACCACAAATCTACTATAGCTATGTTGGCGACAATATATGTAAATTTATATTGAGTAATCAGTAATGCAGTTTCCTGGGAACCACATAGAGATCACTCTGTTACGTGGGAGCAGGACCAAGGGCCCCAAAACTCTTTGGGGAGCCTCTAGTGGTATACATGAGCTGGTAAAGCACCAAACTGACCATTTTTTTTTACCCAGATAAGATAGGAGGAAGAAATCTTTTCCACATAATTAGAATATTTTTCTTGCCATAAAAGGGCAGGGCTCTCACAGGTGGTTATAGGAAGGGCTTCCATCAGCACCCTTTAGGACATTTTACATTATGGAAGCCTAAGACAATTTCAATAAATTTACAGATTTATGATTCTCTTTATTACTAAAACTAGGGTTCTTGGGGGTCACTGGGACCATTTTATAGCGCTGGTAGAAAGAAAAAAGTGATGCCCCAAAAGATTTAGCAAGCATCAAAATCTGTAAGATAACATAAAAATGTTTATTTATTTTCAAATAACATTGCACGTATCTATATTTCCTCATTTTTACCATTGTTTCCAAACTATTTTGAATAATTTTGCATCTTCCAAATATACGAAATGAGTATGTGAAAATGGGTCATTATTCATGTATTATTTCAGAGTGCTGATTCATCAGCCCTACAACATAACAGTAAGGGACGAGCAATAATTCATGAAGATGTGTTTTCATGTAACAGAATAAGACTTGTCAAAGAATGGGAAATAAAAATTAAATTAAGCATAGTAACTGCAAATACTACGTGCTTGTGTTCAGTCATTACATATTGTGTACCAGTAGGAGTATGAGGGACCATCTATCTGAATTACATTACCATACCTTCATGCAGTACATACTGTTATATACCAAGAAGGTTTTTCAGATAATAAAATAAACATAGAAAACACTTTTATATTTTCACATTCTCATTCTTACTGTTTTTAGTTCTGTTTGTAAATCATGAACCTATTATGCCTGTCATGGAAAACCCGTTGTCTGTGGAAGATTCACTGCTTCTGTGTTTCTGTATTGAAATGCAAGCCTCTCTTCCACTTATATCCTAAAACAAAAACCAGTCAGCTTCATTGCTAAATACATCACCTTTGCTGTCAACACACAAAGAAGACTGAAAACAACGCTGAACTGCATACAATAGACTCAGTTTACTAAGATGAATGAGTCATTTTAACCTCATTTATTTTATCTTGTGATAATTTTCTCCCAAGCAAAATTAATCCACAAAATTAAATATCACTAAAGCGTGGTTTTAGTATTTTTTTGCATTAAAGTAAAACAAAAGTAAAAAATTTAAATTTTGCATAATAAGGATACATGCTTTGATAAACATACTACATCGTTTTTATATATAACACATTTTCCTTATATAAAAAATACCTAGTGATCTTGCTAAAAGGGGTACTTTCTCTAACAGGGTGACAGCACAAAATGTATTGCAATTAAATCACTGTAGTGTTTTCACCCTGTGCAGTTGCTGTAGCTGTTAGGACTACAGGGCTATATACATTGATATATGATATATAGTCACATACCTGGTCATAGGCGGAAGTGCTGAGAGGGCTTCCCTTGCGACTAAGTGTAGAGCACCCCTGAAGGTGGTAACAGGGAGTGCTGTGCGCAGAGAAGCAGGGGTTGTCAGCTGCGAGGTGATGAAGAGATGTCCACTGGATGGTGGCTGACCAGCAGGATGTACTGCTGGGCAGGAGTCCCTCAGGGGTACCTGGTGAGACTTGGCAGCAGGGAGAGCCAGGAGCAGAATCAGGAGCCAGGCCAGAAGTCATGCACGGAAGGTCATCGAGAGTTGAGCAGCAAGCAGGGTCAGGAGTCAGCCGAGGTCAATAACTGGTAATCTGGCAGTAGAGAAGTCAGAAGAGCAAGCCAGGGGTCAAGCACGGATCAGCAGACAGAGGCGGGGTCACTGGAACAAGCCAAGGGTCAAAGCCAGGAATGGAGATAAAACAGGTCAAACAGGTCGGTAACAGGAAATCCAAAGATATCAAGAACAGGAACACAGAAACGCATGGGGGAGCAGAAAATCATCCAGCAACTAATGGCTGATGCTGCTGGGTTTAAATAGGCCAGTGGGCGCCAGTATCTGTAACACATTGCATGCACTTTGGCGTACCATTTGTGCCCGTGCGCGCATATGCATTTGCATCGGCAATTTCTGTGTGCCATTGGCAAATTCCTATGTGCCAATCTTTGGTTTTGCTGGGCATTTACAGATGTGTTAATCCTTCTACGAACCATTCTCTGACATATATACATTGAGGAGGGGGAGGGTTATTAATATTGTTACTGCTGGTATCCTTCCTCCTCAATGGCAGTCAGCTCAGGGCATGCCCAGTTCCACACTCTTGCTGTGATGGACAGCAAAGCACTGTTCACATTATTTGAGAAGAGCAAGTGCGGTCCAACAAGGTTAACTGTTTCATTAAAAAAGTAATGTAAGGCATTTTCTCTAATCCTGGCTCTGGTGCTCTAAGGAGGTCTTTATCTCCAGTTATGATGACACTGGAGCAAAGAACGGGAATTCCACACCTCAGGACAAGGTAAGTAAAAAGAAAATCTTGCCATGTGTATACAGGAAAGTTGTAAGTATTAATTAAAATTAATGTTATGCAGAGCTGATGGTATGTTATCAATATCAGTATGTTATACAGTGCTGTGCAAAAGTTTTAGGCAGTTGTGAATAAATGCTGTAAAGTAAGAACGCTTTAAAAAATATATATATTTTAATTGTTTATTTTCATCAATTTACAAAATGCAAAGTAAACGAACAGAACAAAAATCAAAACTAGAGTTGAGCGAACCCGAACTGTAAGGTTCGGGTCCGTACCGAACTTTTGGGTGTCCGGGACACGGACCTGAACCCGGACTTTTCAAAAAAAGTCCGGGTTCGGGTCCGGCGTTTTGGTAATTTTACTAAAAATTCTGAAAAGTGCTGTAAAAAAGTCCTGGGAAGTCCTAGAGGTCTGCAAAAGGAAGGAAAATGGGGGTAAGGGTCGGACAAGTGCCCTACAAAGAAATTGGGATAGGGAAATAACTTAAAATATTAAAAAAAAAAAAAAAATAACATAAAAAAATCAAAAATGGAGGTGGATGTGGACTATCTTAAAACTCTGTGAGAAAAGTATAAATTAGCGGGGAGAAGCCATATCACTGTTCTAAGAACAGTGATATGGCTTCTCCCAGCTAATTTATTCTTTTATCACACAGTTTTAAGATTTTTGTACATTCTACAATCATCTTAAAACTCTGTGAGAAAAGTATACATTAGCTGGGAGAAGCCATATCCCTGTTCTTAGAACATCTGCAAACTGTGTGTGAAAACTATCAATTAGCGGGGAGAAGCCATATCACTGTTCTAAGAACAGTGATATGGTTTCTCCCGGCTAATTTATACTTTTATCACACAGTTTTAAGATGATTGTACATTCTACAATCATCTTAAAACTCTGTGAGAAAATTAACTATCAAAAGTGTGTGTCAAACGTCTACAAGATTCTTTCCCTATACCGAAAAGGGCCGATTACATATGAAAAGAGTGTCTCAAAATTCTACTAACATCTTACATGTTAGTAGAATTTTGACA
>BLSH010351731.1:1220878-1237203 GCA_018402905.1 Glandirana rugosa | reverse complement strand
CATGCGATTTTTCTTGGATTATATCCAAGTTTAAGTTTTTCATATATTTCCCTTTTTTCTTTCTTTTTTCAGTTATTACCGATTATTGTTAGGATTTTTTATTTATCTTTTGCAGATAGCTTCAGCATCCGCTCCTGATGAGTAGGATATTATTCCACGAAACGCGTAGAGCCTTTATAGGATGCAGCTTTACAGATGCAATTATGGACTGAATTTCATCATGTGTCTATTTTATAGATGGTGAATGGGTTATAAATTGATATATCATGTTTTTATTGGTGTATGTTTGATGTATTATATTCCATGGTTTTTGTATAAAACTTATCTGGATATACAATAATGTACTACTTCGATATACCTAGACAGTCCATGATCAAATCGATGCAATAAATACATTGACATCTTTTATCCTTTGTGTTGATATTTGCCTCATTTAAAGTCCCATAATTCCCCCTCCCGCTAATTGATAGTTTTCACACACAGTTTTAAGATAGTCCACATCCACCTCCATTTTTGATTTTTTTATGTTATTTATTTTTTTTTAATTATTTTAAGTTATTTCCCTATCCCCATTTCTTTGTAGGGCACTTGTCTGACCCTTACCCCCATTTTCCTTCCTTTTGTAGATCTCTAGGACTTTCCGGGGCTTTCTTACAGCCATTTTTGTGCCTAAAAGTTCGGGTCCCCATTGATTTTAATGGGGTACGGGGTCTGGGTCAAAGTTCGGGTTCTGTCCGGACCCGAACCCGGACTTTGTCCCAAAGTTCGGCCGAACCAGCAGAACCCGAACTTCTAGAGGTTCGATCAACTCTAATCAAAACCAAATAAATATTTGTTGTGACAGCATAATTTTTTCTAGGTACACCTGCACACACATCTTCCATGAACGTAGGCTGCCTCAAATCTTTTTGTCTCTTCATGTAATCCTAGACAGACCTGGTGATGTTGAGATCAGGGGTCTGTGGGGGCGAAATCATCATTTCCAGGACTCCTTGTTCTACATTAAAATAGTTATTAATGGCATTGGCTGTATGTTTGGGGTTGTTATGCTGCTGCAAAATAAATTTTGGGCCACTTACACACCTCCCTGATGGTATGGCATGATGGATAAGTGTCTATCTGTATTTCTCAGCATTGAGAGCAACATTGATTGGGCAACATTGAGGACTGTAGACACAGTGGTTGGCCAGGAAAACTTAATGCAGCAAATGACAGATACATCATGCTTACTTCCCTTCAACATCAGAAGATGTCCATCAGTGCCATCAGCACAGAACTAGTGGTAACCAGTGGGACCCAGGTACACCCATCTACTGTCCAGAAGTGGTCTTCATGGAAGAACTGGGGCTAAAAAGACATGAAAGCATGGCTAAGCGACTGAACTATGGACAAAAACATAGGAACTGGGGTGCAGAAAAGTGGCAGCAGATGTTCTGGACTGATGAGCATTATTTTTGATATATTTGGCTGTAACAGGAGGCAGTTTTTGTTTTTTTTTGCAGAAGGGCTGGAGAGTGATACAATAATTAGTGTCTGGAGGCAACAGAACAGTGAAGCATGGTGGAGGTTCCTTAAAAATTTGGGCCTGTATTTCTGCAAATGGAGCTGGAAATTTGCTCAGGATCAATGGTGTCCTCAATGCTGAGAAATACAAAAATACATAATTTCATACCATCAGGGAGATGTATGATTGGCCCCAATATTAATTTGCAGTGGAACAGCAACCCCAAACATACAGCAAATGCCATTAAGAACTATCTTTCAGTTTGGGAGCAAGTCTGTGCTCTCAAACTGAAAGTCCTGTCTCTACCAAAAATCAAGATGCGCCGATCACCTGACTCCTTGCGAATAAATAGAACCCGGCACCAGTCATATCACATAAAGAAAAACAAGAAGTCCTGGAAGTGATGGTATGGCCCCCACAGAACCCTGATCTCAACATCATCGAGTCTGTCTGGGATTAACTTAATAGGCAGAAGGATTTAAGTGAAAAACCAGTGTACCAATAATCCGCGCTGAATTGATAGTGAAATTAGTGTATGCCTAAAACCTAAAAATGCTCCCACTTATAGGGATCAATAATAGGTTTAGACAGGAGGCTGCTGCTGCTCACAGTTCCCTAGGGACTCTTCTCAAGCTGAAATACAAAACCAGCTGCGCCACCCCTCTAGTGATAAATTTTAGTGATCTCTACATCATAATCATATACAATCACATAAACAGTCTGTGTAAATCTGTGAAAACAATTGTTATCATAATATATAAAATCCAATAAAGTTCAATAATAGTCCATCACAATGCATATGATGTGCACATTGGTGATCAATAAAGTGACTAGTGTTGTAAAATAGACGACGGTGCTCCAAAAAGTGCTCAAAAGCCGATCCGCAGTGCTCATTGCTGGCCCCTACATGTAGCCCCACTCACCATAAGAATTGGACCCCTAGCTTTTCAGTCTAGGGGTCAAAAAGACTGGGTACTGCGGGTCATTTCTGCTTGCGGTGGAATGCACACTGGTACAGACGCCAACAGATCCCTGTAATGATGCGAGTTGTCTTCTATTTCCTGTAAGTAGTTTTTATATTTGCGCAAATAAAACAGTTTTACAGTACTTCACCATGAGGTTCTTTCTCTGAGAAATTGTGGAGTGGAAGTGTTTTATCAGTTCGGTTTGGAAAAGCTATCTCCGCTGTGGATCACGATCCTGCCACCACCAGTACCCAGTCTGGTTGACCTCTAGACTGAAAAGCTAGGGGTCCAATTCTTATGGTGAGTGGGGCTACATGAGGGGGCCGGCACTGAGCACTGAGGATCGGCCTTTGAGCACTTTTTGGAGCACTGTCGTATATTTTACAGCACTAGTCATTTTATTGATCACCAATGTGCACATCATATGCATCGTGATGGACTATTATTGAACTTTATTGGATTTTATTAATTATGATAAGAATTGTTTTCACAGATTTACACAGACCGTTTATGTGATTGTATGTGATTACGATGTAGAGATCACTAAAATGTATCATTAGAGGGGTGGCGCAGCTGGTTTTGTATTTCAGAAGGATTTAAGGCAGCCTACATCCACAAGAGATCTTCTGAGTTCCTTCAAAAACTCTGTGCAAGACTACCTAGAAGAATTGATGCTGTTTTGAAGGCAAAGGGTGGTCACACAAAATATTGATTTGATTTGGATTATTCTTCTGTTCATTTACTTTTCATTTTGTTAATTGATAAAAATAAACTATTAACGCTTCTGTTTCTGAAAGCATTCATAATTTACAGCATTTTTTCACACCTGCCTAAAACTTTTGCACAGTACTGTAGATATATTAATATGTTATAAATAAAAGAATAAATATTGTGACATACCTGGAGTATTTGATAGGCATGGTGTATCATTTTAACTCTAAAATGATCTAAATTAAAAAAATAATTTTTAGTTATAGTCACAAAATAATTATCAGAAATAAACACTAAATTAAAATCAATGGTAAGTGGAGAATTGTCACTAGAATGCATATCATTAAAGATATCTAAAAAGATCATTGGTAGAATGCCACTCTGCCAAGTGATGGGAGGTTAGTCTTTCACAGCTCAAGGAACCCCTATCAACCTCTGGAAGAACTCTGGGGATCTATGGAAACCTGGATGAGAATGGCTGGTGTAGATGGAATGGTTATAAAATTATTAAACATTTTATTTTCCTATAAATTTATAACCAATAACTACTTCAAATAGCTTGTTTTCCTGTTCTCCTCAGGAGACCACCTATTTAATGCACAGCTATCACCTGCCTAAAGCTATAAATATTTAAAAAAGGGTTACAATTTTCAATAATAAAATTGTTATAACACACAGTAGAGCCATGGTTTCCCCAGAAGAATGGTGGGACTTTAAAGGCACGAAAAAACATACATGAATTAAAAAAAGTAAGTTTTATTAGTATCAACAAAACATATTGAGTAAAAAATTATTTCCAATACATAAAAACTTAGTTACAATGTGTGATTACACAAAAAGGTGCTACTTGAACCATAAGCAGGTCTATGAACAATACAATTGCATATATTTCGGCAAAACTTGATCCAACATGTCGTAGTAACTTCTACTCCTTCTTCTGAGAAATGTGTTTATATGCAGTTACAATGTTATGATATGTGACAAAATAAGTCAGAGACCAACAGTGGCACAGTGGCCATTCAACCCTCCAAAAGAAAGGTAAAGGCGTCCAGCATAAGAAATTTTTTGGCAGGATTTCCAGGAAGAGAAGATCAGAGGCGACAATGAGCAAAGAAAGCTTGCAGGGGCCACGTATGTACACACATTGTAACTAAGCTTTTATATGTTGGAAACTATTTTTTACTCAGTATGTCTTGTTGATACTGATAAAACAAACTTTTTTAAATTCATGTATGTTTTTCGTGCCTTGGGGAAACCATTGCTCTAATTACTAGGGTGGTCACAGTACTGGACTTATTACCACGTACCAGCACTGTCACATGAGACAGCTCATTTCTCAGAGATAAACTGCACACACAATAACAAGTTGGGAGATCATATTGGTTCTAGTAATGACTGTTCATTTTCAAGATTTCTGGAGACAGAGGTAACAGAGGAACTGGTTCGGTTAAAGCTTAATAAAGCAATGGGCCCTGATGGCATTCATCCCAGAGTTCTAAGAGAACTTTGAGGTATAGTTGTTGAACCATTAACTGATCTTTTTAATCAATCTCTTCTAACAGGAGAAGTTCCACATGACCGGTGGACAGTTAATATTGTACCTATCCACAAGAAGGTCACCAAGGTAGAAGCTGGCAATTACAGGCCAGTGAGTTACCATCTGTTGTAGACAAGTTAATGGAATCACTCCTTCTGAAAAGAAGGATAATTGATCACTTAAAAACACACCAACTTGCAGGACCCAAAGCAGCATGGCTTGGCTGAGGGCAGATCATGTCGGACTAATCTGATTTAATTTTTTTTACTATATCACTGTTTTGGACCAGGGTGGTGCTGTGGGCTTAGCCTATCTTGATTTTTATCAAAGCATTTGATACAGTTTCACATAATGATCTTGTAAAAAAGTTGTACAAGCAAGGCCTCAACCCTTAAGTGGCTTATTGGATATGCAGTTTGCTAAAGGTTAGATACCAGAGTGTAGTTGTAAATGGGGTTCATTCGCAGTGGCGGCTGGTGAAATTTTAGGATGGGGGGGGGCGCCAGACCCTGCCCTTTCTTTTTGACCCCTCACACTTCTCATAAGCCCCACCCCTTTTAGTTTCCACCCCTTGTGTCAGGAGTATATAGCCCAGCATCACCAAATAGGGTATACAGCATCACCAGATAGGAGTATACAGACCCCAGATAGCAGTATACAGAATCACCATATATCAGTATACAGGGTCCCAGGTAGCAGTATACAGGGTCCCAGATAGCAGTATATAGGGGCCCCAGATAGCAGTATACAGGGTCCCAGATAGCAGTATACAGGGGTCCCAGATAGCAGTATACAGGGGTCCCAGATAGCAGTATACAGGGGTCCCAGACAGGGTATACAGAGCCCCAGGTACCAGTATACAGGGTGCCAGATAGCAGTATACAGGGCTCTCAGATAGCAGTATACAGGGGTCCAAGATAGCAGTATACAGGGGTCCCAGATAGCAGTATACAGAGCCCCAGGTAGCAGTATATAGGGTGCCAGGTAGCAGTATATAGGGTGCCAGGTAGCAGTATACAGGGTGCCAGGTAGGGTATACAGGGGTCCCAGATAGCAGTATACAGGGGTCCCAGATAGCAGTATACAGAGCCCCAGGTAGCAGTATACAGGTTGCCAGGTAGGGTATACAGGGTGCCAGGTAGCAGTATACAGGTTGCCAGGTAGGGTGTACAGGGTGCCAGGTAGCAGTATACAGGGTGCCAGGTAGGGTATACAGGGTGCCAGGTAGGATATACAGGGTGCCAGGTAGCAGTATATAGGGTGCCAGGCAGGGTATACAGGGTGCCCGGTAGGGTATATAGGGTGCCCAATGAGCAGTATACAGGGTGCCAGGTAGGGTATACAGTCACCAGCCTCAATGGCCACAACCCCCTGAGGTCGGGACAAGTCCCACACTTACCCCATCTAATAGGCAGGCTCAGGCTGGCAGTGTTGCAGAGATCGGAATACGGAAAAGGGGGCTGAGAGATGCAGAGGCAGTGCTAGTGAAGAGCATGCTGGCAGTCTGCACGGAAGTCCTGGTGAGTGCTGTGCCTGCGTGAGTAGTCACACAGGCAGCACGTCCATCGTAGTCCTGCCCCCGCCAACAGCAGCCAATGACAGAGAGTCATTGGCTCTGATGACTCAGGAGGCAGCCAATCAGCCTATGTGTGTGCGCTTGTTCAGCGCACACAAATAGACTTTAATGGCTGACCAATCGGCTCACTACTTGCTTTCAGCTGACAGCAAGGAGCCGAGGAAAAAAAGAAAAAAGAAAAGTCAATGTACCGGTGCCACCTGCAGGGGGTCCAGGCTGACTTTTTTTTTCCTTCTCAGTGGTGGGGAGGCGGCGCCCAAGCGCCCCATATGCACCAGCCGTCGCTGTTCATTCATAACAGAGACCAGTTGCTATTGGTGTACCACAAGGCTATCTAGTGATATAACTAAAGGTTTGTTGGGAAAGGTATGTTCTTTGCAGATAACACAAAAGTGAGTACAATAGAGTTGATATCCCTGGAGGTGCCTGTAACATAGAGCATGATTTGGCATTGCTAGAAGATTAGTCAATGCAATGGAAACTGAAGTTCAAGGATTCTAAATGTAAAACAATGCACCTTGGGGAAAGTAATTCATTGACAGAGTACAATATTGGGGGTACAGTATTGGCCAACACTACAGAGGAAAAAGATTTGGGAGTACTTATTTCAGATGATTGCAAATGAACAAGCAGTGTGGCCAGGCAGTGAGAAAAGTGAATAGAATTCTAGGATGCACCACTAGAGGGGTCACCAGCAGGAGGAAGGAGGTCCCCTATATAGACCTTTAGTTAGACATCATTTAGAATACCGTGTCCTGTTCTGGAGACCTTACTTACAAAAACACGTTGATGAGATAGGGCAAATCCAGAGACGGGTAACAAAAATGGTGAAAGGTCTGAGGGATAAAACATATCAAGGGAGACTTCAGGAACTTAAATTGGTTGTAAAGGCAGAGTGTTTTTTTTTAATCTTAATGCATTCTATGCATTAAGAAACAAAGCTTTCTGTGTGCAGCAGCCCCCTTCATACTTATCTGAGCCCCATCAAGATCCAGTGATATTGCAGGAGTGTCTTGGCTGCCCGGGACTCCCCTCTTCATTGGATGAGACAGCAGCACAATTGGCTCCCACTACTGTCAATCAAAGGCAGTTGGCCAATGAGGAGATGAAGGGGCAGGGGCATGGCTCCATGTCTGGATGGACACAGGGAGGTGCGGCTTGGCTTAGGTACCCCCATAGCAAGCTGCTTGCTGTGGGGGCACTCATCAGGAGGTAGTTGATGCTTGGAATAGACCAGATCAGCAGAGGTAGTGAGTCAGTCAACAGTAAGTGGATTCAGACATGCTTGGGACAAACATAGATCTATACTCAGACAAAATAATGTTAACAAAAAAAACAAAAAACAAAAACAACAAAAAATACAAAAATATGTACAACTAAAAAAATGGGGCAGATTTGATTCTTTTAGTGCTGTCACTTTCCTATGTTTCAATGGTACGAAGGGAAGTTGGTCACGTGCTCCTTCATGCTTGGAAGTACTGGGTATTTTCTTCTCTCTCAGCAACTGAGCTGGGAGCATCAGAGAGGTAAAAGAAAGATAAGTGTGTGTTGCTGGATAGAGGGATGAAAGTAAACCTGCTATTTTGCCCAGCATGAGAAAGCACAGGTTTGCTTTAAGCTTTGTAAACTGAGCTTATTGCATGGAATACTTTTCCATAGCAACTGATATACAAAGCTTTTACAACCTAGTTTACTATCAGTTAATTGTATTGGTTGTTCATCGCACAGTGGTGTAGTGGATAGGACTTTCGCCTGGCAGCAAAAGGATCGCTGGTTTGGATCACGACACTACCTGCCTGGTGTTTGCATGTTCTCCCTGGGCCTGCGTGGGTTTCCTCCCACACTCCAAATACATGCTGGTAGGTAAATTAGATCCTGTCTAAATTGGCCCTAGTATATGTATGAATGTGAGTTATGGACCTTAGATTGTAAGCTCCTTGAGGTTAGGGATTGATGTGAATGTACAATATACATGTAAAGTGCTGTGTAAATTGACAGTGCTATATAAGAACCTGAAATAAATACATAAATCAGTTATGTTTATTAAAAACTTTCTGACCGACAAACTGAAATACATGAAAAAATAATGCATTTTTCTTTTACAGGTGTTTTCCATGGATATAATTGTTTATAGATCATCCATAAATTTCAGGGACGTTTTCAATCATAGTGGTATATATTGGTGACAAACGGGTCAATTGAACGTTGGTTTAAATGAAGCAAATATCAATTATATATTTGCTAAACTAATTTGGAATACTCCCAGCCAATAGCTTTTTGTATGCCTCGCACTATATTTGTTGAGCCTTATTTTTCCTTGAAATACAAAATTTGACCTTAACCATTTTATTTACCCAACTGTGAAAATGCTGCTTTTTCTCACACAGCTGCTTTTATCACAGACAGTGTTATAAACACCTAGTGATGTGTTAAATGGTAAGTGTCCTCATTCGCATGTGCCAGCCTTATGGAGTACTTTGGCACAGAGTTTTACAGCATATTACATAAAATGCAGACAGAAGATATTTGGGCGTAATTAAGGCTAATTTGCTTTTCCCATGACATATGCTGTTTGTGGAGAGTTAGGGAACTCTGCATCTAAAGAAAGTGTATTGCATGGTTGCATTTATTTTTAGCTTTCTTTAAATATGTAGTACTGTATAATATAGTCTTTACAGCCAGCTATTCACCCAGGTTGTCATTAGGCCATTCCTAAAAATGCTTATACACAAAGGCTTTCAGTCACAAAAAATCAGATACTTGAAAAAGTAAATGTTATACCCAAATGCAAAGATGAAAGATTCAGTACTAGCCTACATTTATCAAAGATGAGTAGAATACCCAACATATTCCCATGTCATGCCCCCCACCTTGCTGATTAAGCTGATTGCACGCTCTGCAGTTGGAATGCCTGAGCTAAGGGCAGATAGATTCCAGGAAGTAACTGCTACGTGAATGTAAATTTAGGATTAATGCTACATAATCTGCCCTTAAATCAAGACACGCGACCAGGAATGCTAGGGGGATATTGCTCAGCAGACCTTATAGACCTGGATGGATGGGTTAGTTTCCTGTGAATATTAACCGATTGCTGACCGCCCTACAGCAGATTTACTGCTACAGGGTGGCCGTGTTGGGCAGAAACACGTATACTGTATATACATGATTCTGCACTTCTGGGTAAGGCAAACATGCGCCTGCTGCTGGCCTGCTGGCGCGCCGCTACTGCTGTGATAAATCACAGCAGAAGCCGATCAGCGGGTGCCGGCCAATGAATGTCTACCGGCACCCGCTGATCACCGAAGGGAGACACAAGATGGAGCTCTGCCTATGTAAACAAGGTAGAGCTCCGTCCTGACAGGGGGGAAGTGGTGGATTTTCATTCTCTGCAAAGCAGGGAAAGAAAATCCATCACTTCCCTCAGTAAAAGCATCACACACAGTACACAAAAACACTGGCTAGGCACACATTTAACCGTTTAATCGCCCTAGCAGTTTAAGCCCTTCCAAGCCAGGGCCATTAGTACAGCGACAGTGCATATTTTTATCACTGATCACTGTATTAGTGTCGCTGGTTCCTACAAAGTGTCAAAAGTGTCAGTTAGTTTCAGAATGTCTGCTGCAATATCGCAGTCTCACTATAAGTTGCTGATTGCCACCATTACCATCCCATAGTTGCATACGCTATAACTTTTGCGCAAACCAATCAACATACACTTATTGGGATTTTTTGTTACCAAAAACATGTAGCAGAACACATATTGGCCTAAATTTATGAAGAAATTAGATTTTTTTAAAAAAAATTTATTGGATATGTTTTACAGCAGAAAGTAATAAATGTTTTTTTTTTTTCAAAATTTTTTTTTTTTTTTCTGTTTATAGTGCAAAAAACAAAAAACACAGTGGTGATCAAATACCACCAAAAAAAGCTCTATTTGTGGGAAAAAATGACATACATTTTATTTGGGTATAGCATTGCATGACCACGCCATTGTCAGTTAAAGTAAAGCAGTGCCGCATCGCAAAAAAATGGCCTTATCATGAAGGAATCACAACATGTGGCAATATGAGATCCACATTTGCTACACTATATTACAAAAAGTATTGGGACACCTTCCTTTACACGCACATGAACTTTAATGGCATCCCAGTCTTAGTCCGTAGGGTTCAATTTTTAGTTGGCCCACCCTTTGCAGCTATAAAAGCTTCAACTCTTCTGGGAAGGCTGTCCACAAGGCTTAGGAGGGTGTATATGGGAATGTTTGACCATTCTTTCAGAAGCGCATTTGTGAGGTAAGGCACTGATGTGGGCGAGAAGGCCTGGCTTGCAGTCTCCGCTCTCTAATTCATCCCAAAGATGTTCTATCTGGTTGAATTACAGGCCAGTCAAGTTCCTCCATCCTAAACTCGCTCATCCATGTCTTTATGGACCTTGCTATGTGTACTGATCCAAATCATTTGGGGGTGAAGGTATTATGGTGTGGGGTTGTTTGTCAGGGGTTGGGCTTGGCTCCTTAGTTCCAGGGAAGGAAACTCTTAAGGTGTCAGCATACCAAGACATTTTGGACAATTTCATGCTCTCCACTTTGTGGGAATAGTTTGGGGAGCGCCCCTTCCTGTTCCAACATGACTGCGCATCAGTGCACAAACAAGGTCCATAAAGACATGGTTGAGCGGCTTTGGGGTGGAGAAACTTGACTGGCCTGCACAGAGTCCTGACCTCAACCCGATAGAACACCTTTGGGATGAATTAGAGTGGAGACTGCAAGCCAGGCCTTCTCGTCCCAATCAGTGCCAGACCTCACATTCCCATAGATACATTCCCGTAGACACATTCCTAAACCTTGTAGACAGTTTTCCCATAAGAGTTGAATCTGTTATAGCTGCAAAGGGTGGGCCAACTCAATATTGCTTGTTCAATGTTTTTATTGATATATAGTGGCAGAAAAACTTACATACAGTAAATATGAAGACATTCCAAACGATACACTATAAGCTACTGATAACATGTATTACTAATTAGGTACATCTGGTAACTCAGGAAATGATACAATCCAATAATGCAGAGATTTCGGGTCTTATGCTGACCATACCCTCGGACACTCCGAATGGGTGCTTGCTGTGTCCAAGGGGCTGGACTGCCCGCCCGTGCGTCTGCCCATCCTGAGGGACAAGATGGTGATCAGGATCCATACCAGGTTAGGAAGAAATATAAAAGTAAGAGGAGTGGTCTCAGAGTAATGAGAATTCGCTGTAAAAAAAAGAAAAAAGGGGAGGAGGGGGCCTCGTATGGCTGCCGATCAGGCTGTATATAGGTAACAAAATTGTGTACCGATGAGAATGCTGTAGGGAAACATAACTTGTATAGTGACAATTGTAAGGGGGAACCAGGTGGTCCCTTAGGGAGGAACGAGAATTTAGAGAGAGAGAGAGAATAGAAAAGGAAAGCGAGAGGGGGGTGAAGACGGGGGGTGTTTGGATCAGTGGTGCGGGGGGCCGCAGTTTGAACGGTTGTGATAGCTGCGCTGCGTAATAGTAGGCATGAAAGTTGGGTACTCTGAGACCTCCGCTTAGTTTGTGAAGGAAGAGAGTGGATTTAGGGACCCTTGGTCTGGAAGATCCCCATATGTATGATAGGACCTTGTGTTGAAATAGTCGTAAGAAGTATGATGGTAAGTATGATGGTAAGGGTAGGGGGAGGACCCTGAATAGAACCGCGCGGTGAGTTGTGATATGGATTTGGGGTTACCATGGCAAAAGCAAGGCTTCGTCGAAGCACGGGGGTAGGTTATGTTTAACCCATGGGTGCCACACTTTTTGGAACTTGCGAATCTTGTTAGTTTCAATTGCTAGCATTTTGGAGTGGATTAATATGTTATTCATCCTACCACTGGCTTCAGGAAGTAGCAAGGAAGGAGACTTCCAGGCTTTTGCTATTGTTTGCTTGGCCGCGGTGGTAAGATGCATTAGCAGCTGGAAATGGGGATGTGATATTCCCTCAGGCTTGAGATTTAGTAAGGCAGTGGTGGGATCCATAGGTATCGTGATTTCCAGTGTTTCAGATATTAGGTCAAATATTTTTCCCCAGAATTCTTGGGCTTTGGGACAGCTCCACCAAATATGGAAGAAGGTACCTGGTTCATTGCACCCTCAGAAGCACTGCGCTGGGTACGTGGGAACAAATTTGGCAACCCTGGCGGGTACTAAATACCAACGTGAGAGGACTTTAAAATTGGTCTCGTTAGCTAGGACATTAGGTGAAGAAGAGATGGTAGCGGACAAGATGCTAGACCAGTCTGCGCTATCTAATGTGTGTCCTATGTCTTGTTCCCATTTAACGGAGTACGAAGGTGGTACGAGGGTGGTGAACCATCAGGTGTGTCCATTAACTGGTGATAAAGCGCAGAGATGATTCCCCTGGCTTGCGGGTCACTTTTACAGTATTTTTCAAACTGTGTAAATTGAGTGAGCGGTGATCCTGTTTTAAGGAGAGGTGTATAGAAGTTTTTGAATTTGCAGGTACCGGAATAGTTCTGCCCTGGGGAGAGTGTAAGTTTCACATAATGTAGTAAATGGGCGTAGGGCCGTATTTGAAGTCAGCTTATAAAAGCAGAAGAGATCTGAGCCAGGCCCGGAAGGCGGTAGGGTACTCCCAGGCAGGGTGAAAAGCTGGGTTCTTTAAGAAGGATAATAAGGGATTATGGGGGGATTGTAGGTTTTGAATCATCTTAAGCTTATCCCTGTCTCACGGTCGGCTGGGTGTAACCACAACATATTGGCTACTGATATGGGGTCTGTCTCGATCAATTCTATAGCTACCTATAGTGGTACCTCTTTGTTGGCGTGATATTTGGTGAGTTGTGATAGCTACGCTGCGTAATAGTAGGCGCGAAAATTGGGTACTCTGAGACCTCCGCTTAGTTTGTGAAGGAAGAGAGTGGATTTAGGGACTCTTGGTCTGGAAGATCCCCATATGTATGATAGGACCTTGCGTTGAAATAGTCGTAAGAAGTATGATGGTAAGGGTATGGGGAGGACCCTGAATAGATATAAGAATTTTGGTAGCACGACCATTTTGGCTACATTGATTCTACCTAGCCAGGAGATGGGTAGCGGTGACAACTGAGACATGAGGTGGGAAACTTTTTTTAACAGTTTTACACTTTTTTTTATACATTGATTTGTATTTGTTTGTTTTTTCTTTCTTTTCTCTCAGAGGTTTTTTCTTTTTTTTTTCTCTCTTTTTTTTTACATTTGGCTAAAACTGTTTCTATTCAGTACTGCTTGGACCTTGAAGAAGGGGAGATAGCCCGAAAGCTTGTCCTGTAAAATTTTATGTTAGGGCAAATAAAAAAAGTACCACGGCGGACAGTACTCAATTTTCTTTAACAGGGGGAGGAAATTGGCTGCAAACAGTGATGAGGTGGCGGCTGTAAGTTTAATTCCCAGGTATGGGAGATGGTGTGGCACCCACTGGAAGGGCAGAGATGCCCGTGCTTGCTGAAGTTCCATGGGGGATAGGGAGATATTTAGCAGTTGGGATTTATGGGGATTGACATGTAGGCCTGAGACACCAGCATACACTTTTAAGAGGGAGAGGAGGTTCGGGGCTGAGATATGTGGTGAAGTTAAAAAGATCAAAATATCGTCTGCAAACAGACTGATTTTGTGATGAACGCCTCCGTGTACTATTCCCTTGATGTCAGGATGCGAGCAGATGAGCTGTGCTAGAGGCTCTATGAGGAGAGCAAACAGCAGCGGGGATAAAGGACATCTCTGCCTGGTACTGCTTTGAATATTGAACATAGCTGATTTATAGCCGCAGTATTTGACATATGCTCTGGGGTTGGTATAAAGAGATTAGATCCATGTCAGAAAATGAGTGCCAAATCCCCAGCGCTGAAGGACATAGTCCATATATGACCAGGAAACCGAGTCAAGCGCTTTCCTGACATCAAGGGATAGTAGACAGGTGGGAATTCGTCTAGTTCTAGTGATATGGGAGAGGAGCAACGTTCGACGTATATTATCTTATGGGGAAAAATCCGGTTTGGTCGCGATGGATCAGTTCGCCTATGATGCTATTTAGTCTAGTGGCTAGGACTTTGGCAGTAATTTAACATCAAGGTTGAGGAGGGAGATTGAGCAGTAATTTGACCAGGAGGAATGATCCTTGTTGGGCTTGGGTATCATGGTGATGGTGGCTGTCAGTGTCTCAGGCCCAAACATACATCCTTTGAGTAGCGCATTAAAGGCTTCAGTGAGCATGGGTGCCAGGATGGGCAATAATTGCTTATAATAGCTGGTGGAGAAACCTTCAGGATCTGGTCTCTTATGAGGATTCAATTGTTTAATGGCCAGCTTTATCTCTAGTTCCGTAATCGGGGAGTCTAGTTTCTCTTGTTGGGCTCGGGTCAAAGTTGGAAGGGAGATGTGTGAGAATAGGCTATCTAATTGAGAGGCTTCTGAGGCTGAGGATCTGGAGTACAGTTTGGAGAGCTTACAGCGGAATACTTCTAATATCTTAATTGGGTTGCTCGTGTATGTGTGATTATCTATTCTCAGACGTATCGCGCACGCGCACGGGGGGGGTTATTAATTGCTTTAAGGGCGCGTGCCATCAGGGTATTCACTTTTGTGTACAGCCTATGGCGATATTTGCACATTTATTTTTTAGCAGAGTCAGCGATAAATAAGCCAAAATCGAGTTTGGCTTTATCTAGTCTCAGCTTAGTGGTAGGATTGGGGGTGGCTTGGAAAGCTTTGTGGCTGGCAGAGAATTACGTTTCTAGCTTCTGGTATAGGGCTTTGCATTCTCTTTTGAGGATTGTGGCCTGCTGAATCAGTTTGCCCTATATAACGGGTCTGTGAGCTTCCCAGAGTGTAATGGCGGAAATCTCGTCTGAGGTGTTGGTAGAGAGGTAGTCTTTGAGGGCTATCTCTATATCTAGGCAGTGGGATGGATGGGCTAAGGTGGTATCGTTGATATACCATGTCGTATCATGGGCTCTAGGGACAGGAGAGGCCAATGTGAGACAGACTGCAGAGTGGTCAGTCTATGTGTATGGGATTATTGTTGATAAGATGATTTCTGGTGTCATACTGGTCGAAATGAAGATATGATCGATGCGGGAAAACAATTGTGGGGGTGTGAGTAGTGTGTGTATTTCTTGCTCATGGGATTAGCTTCACACCATGAATCAGATAGAGAATATCTGGTGAGCAGCTGCTGTAGAGATAGCTTAGTAGTGGTAGGGGTTGGAGCAGGTGGTGACTTATCTAAAAAAGGGGTAACTACTTGATTAGAATCACCACATATTAGGACGGTGCCTATTTTGTGGGAGTCAGTCACCACTGAATAAGTGCGATAGGAAGGCAGTGGGGTTCCTGTTAGGGGCGCAGTATGATACTACTGTAACTGGGGTGTCAGAGATATGGTCTGTGAGTAATACATAATGCCCAGCTCGGTCGCTTAGTTGAGAGATGAGAGTAAATGGTGTGGTGCGATGAAAAGCTATAAGTGTACCTCAGATTTTGGAGTTAGAATTGGGGGTATGACTGGCTGAGAAATTTTGGGGTGTGAGTTTGGGAGAAGTGGGTCTCCTGTAGAGTTGAGCGAACACCTGGAAGTTCGGGTTCTGCTGGTCCGTCCGAACTTCGGGACAAAGTCCGGGTCCGGGTCCGGACGGAACCCGAACGATCGCACGGATCGTCTTGGGCTTGAAGGTCCACAAGCGAGTTGAGATGTCCTCTGGGTGAAGAGGGTTTGAGTGTGGGGTTTTAAAGAGTCGGTCAGTATGGGGGTTAAGATTGAGGTTTTAGACTCCATGTGAATATCGAAAAGTAGCGTGGTGTGGTAAATGAGAGTAGAGAGTTGATTCGCTGGCTCGACCCGTAATACATAATGAGTGTCTGGTATAGAGACTGTGGGGTCAATGTCATCATAGTATGACGCGGGGATTGTCCTTGGGGTGACGGAAGGATAGCGTGAATAAGTCACCACTGACTGAGGGTGTTTTATCCGTGGCAGGAT
>BLSH010351731.1:1165275-1191406 GCA_018402905.1 Glandirana rugosa | reverse complement strand
CTGCAACTCAAAGCAGCGGTATGTAAAATCTCTAATTTCTGCTATCTGTCCTCAGAGCAACAGCACAGACAGCAGTAGTAAAGTAATCTATCTCAGGATGCAGGATCAGGTCTTAAAATGTCTCAAATCTGTCCCTCAAGCTTTCAGCTTCCTTTCCCTACACTAACCCAAGGAGCATGTGACTGCAGCACTGTGACTCCAGCTTATAAAGAGGCTGGGTCACATGATGCACTGGCCAATCACAGCCATGCCATTAGTAGGCATGGCTGTGATGGCTTCTAAGGGCAAACCAGTGAAACGCTTGATTGGCTGCCCTGCAGCTTCTCAACACGTGGAGTAAAATAGCAGAACCCCGGACCGAACCCGAACGATTTTTGAAATGTCCGGGTCCGGGTCCGTGCCATGGACACCCGAAAGTTCGCTATGGACCCGAACGTTACAGTCCGGGTTCGCTCAACACTATTTATGATCCATGCTATGATCATAAACAATTAATTTATGGTATTAAGTAAAATCCATTCATAGCGCAATATGTTTTTATAAAATTATTTATTAAAGAATATAGAAGATGCACTCACATATAACAGGTCTTGTATACAGCATGTACAAAAATATAAGGATTGGCAGCGATGACCTCTCTGTGATAAACTTCCATGTGTTGAAGACACTCGGAAGTGACTTCATTGGCTTCTGCCGACGTTTTGCGTCACTGGTCTTTAATTAGCAGTCCGGCAATCTTCCTTTGTGCCAGTCTGGCTGTGATGACCAATTCCTCAAAGCTGCCCTTTTTGCTTGTCTCTGACCGATCCTATAGTAGCCCCTCTTGCAAACATCACTGTGCCTGTACAGTGCAGTACTGACGACCACATCATCAACCCACATTTCTGTACTGGAGAGCTTTATTATGCTTTTTATTATGATGTTAATATTTTTTTTATATTGCCTTGACATACACTTGAAGTACAAAGAACACTCCTATTGACTGGAGTGACTGCTAGTGAGCTCCTTCACTCAATCTACTGATAACACTCCTTATCTCAATCTACTGATAATACTCCTTATCTGGTTTTAAAGATCTCTCTGTGTCTGAGTATAGATGGTATTTTTAGTAGAACTGGCTTTTTTAGCTGAGCTCACAGATCTGTGCAGTAAAGTAAGGTGAGAAGTGCTCCTCAAATTGATTGTGAGATAACAGTAATTTACTAAAGAATCTGTTCATTTATATTTTAGGTATGGAAAGATCTCACTGGAGAATGATTTTGCAGAGAGTATTGGTATCATCTGGCTGGATGATGTGGTTTGCACAGGCAAAGAGTCTACTCTGACACAGTGCACTAAGAAAGACTGGGGCAAACATGACTGTAGCCATCAAGAAGATGTTTATATAACTTGCAATCCAGAAACTGATCAGCATAGGCCCTTGCCTGGTATGTAAATGTCCATATCTTGAATGAAAATTCTCAAATTCTCATTTTTTTTTATAGTTACCAAAAAGAGTGGGTTCCAAGTCTGTAAGATATGATAATTTGGGAAGGGGGTGGGTGTGGTTGCCTATGGAGCAGGACTGGGCTTCATGTGTCACTTTTTTTTTTGCGAAAGGTTGAAATTTATGGTACCTTTCAGGTGACCTCCAAGCCAAGTTTAATGCCCAGCCAGAGTTTGCAAGTTTGCTCCATAATAACGCTCCACCTTTCATATCATATAACTATAGAGTATGAATATTTAGCTGGCTTTGAGTCACACAGTAAACAACTGACCTCTACAACAGCCGTAGTTTCTTACATACCCTAAAAAACTAAGAATGGAAAAAAACCAAAACAAAGGATCTTAAAGTATTTCTCTCTTACTATCTAAGACAGGGGGATTATAAATTGTCATATCTTGCAGTTTCTTTTGAGCCTAAAAACATTAAAGGTGACATCCTAATGTTGCCATTCATTGTGTTTCTGGCTGACTGCCATTTTGCACTGTCAAAGAAACTTAAAGTAATAGCAATTCCTTGGCGGTTGCTGTGGTTTTGTTTCTAAATAGAAAAGAATAAAGCACTAAGATAAGTAGTGTTTGGAAACCTCAAACAATATTCCTTACATCAGGTGCCAATTAAACATGTGCTTCAGAGATATTTCAATTGAATATATTAAGAATCAACCTTAATAATGGTGGAAAAATAAATATTGTTGCAATGGTCTTTATTGAATGCCTTGACACAAAGAGCAATAATGCGCAGTAATCCATAGTAACCAGTCAGCTATTAGCTCTCAGCAATTTAGTGAAAAATGTTTTCTGAATATTTACTTAAAGTGTTACTAAACCCACAACATCAAAACAATGGGGATGTACTTCTATGCCACACTCGTAAACATATTTAGATCAAAAGGAGAAAAATGGGACCAGACTTTAAAGGTAAAATGGAACGTATAACAGATAAAATCCATATTTTATTGGAGTACAAATTTCATAAAAAATCACATAAAGTGCAATGTTAAAAAATAATCACATCCAAATGCAATACATGGCTATAACAAGCCCAGTTGTAAACAGGAATGTTATTAAATTCTATCAGGTGAGTGAGCCCCTGTGCGTCAATGCGTTTCACTGATCTGCTTCCTCAGGACACACAAAGAGGGGAAAGAACACTGATCGCACTACATAGATGAAAAAATATGTACAAGTAATTTATACTGTATATATCAACCAAACAAATGATATAACACTCATCTCACCTGGATGATAGGATGCATATGACGCAGTGTCCCTGGGCGGGCACTGGAGCACAAAGAAAGCAGGCCAGACTTGTCCCACACTAGGTAACCCAAACTATATTAATGAGAATAGAAGAGGCCATATTGTGATTGGGAAATATTCTAAGTATTATGATGACAAAAAACATGATAAAATATGCTTTGTAATGGTATAAAATATATAGGGCAGCAATAAAGCATCTAAAGAAGAATCTCTATAGATGAATTTATTACTTGTATCATGTTATTTATGTATACTAGATACATTCTACATGTAAATATAAAAGGCACCTTGAGATGATATAGAAAATGTTAATATGTGTAAATATAACCACACAAACAAAATATGAAGATGCAAACTTACTCAGAGGATGGGCAAATAAGCCAGTGTAGAGAACCATGGCCCCAGCTATATCAAAGATGGTACTGGTTTCAGACAGATATTAGAGATAAAAAGCTCAAATTGCTCCCATTGGAATTATGCTAGGCACTGTATGGTAATCCTAGTACTACGTAACTGGGAATACAAATGTACAAAAGGAGCCAGAACACTATCTTCCATATGAAATTGTTCTAGCAGTCCATGTCCCAAGAGACCTTTTGAGATATTTTATCATCTTTTTTGTCACTATAATACTTAGAATATTACCCAATTGTAATATGGACTTCTATTCTCATTATTATAGCCTGGGTTACCTAGTGGGGAACAAGTCTGGCCTGCTTTCTCTTTGCTCCAGCACCCAGGGAGACTGCGTCATACGCATCCTATCATCCAGGCGAGGTGAATGTGCTGTTTATTTAAGTGCAACAAAATGTGATATGTTATATCATTTGTTAGGTTGATGTATATACAGTATAAATTACTTATACGTATATTTTTTCATCTATGTAATGCAATCAGTGTCCTTTGCCCTCTTTGTGTGTCCTGAGGAAGCGGATCAATGAAGCTCGTTGACATACAGGGGCTCACTCACCTGATAGCATGTAATAACATTTCCTTTTACAACTGGGCTTGTTATAGCCATTTATTGCATTTAGATGTGGTTATTTTTTAACATTGCACTTTATGTGATTTTTTAATGAAATTTGTACGCAAATAAAATATGGATTTTATCTATATTATACGTTCCATTTTTCCTTTAAAGTCTGGTCCCGTTTTTCTCTTTATGATCTACACTCACAGCAGTATAATCAGTCTGTATATGCAGTACAGCATGCTTGTTATACTCACTGTGGAACCTAAGGGGTTAATCCTCTGCATTGTGTAAAAAAGACAGTTTGACCCTGTCTTCTCTGTTCCTCCCCTTCTTCCACAGTCCCAAAACCATCTCCTGATAGAACAGTGCACATGCTCAGTTTGGTGTTTATTGCTAGAGAGTTTTTTTTTCTTGGGAGAGTTCATGTAATCAGCACAGGGACAATCACTGCTGTCCAGACAAAGGGGTCAGGGTCCTGCAGCCTCATAGGACAATCAGAGGAGAATGAAAACTCCAACTACAAGCTTTAAGCAGTTTATATTTACTAAAACTATTGCATTTCCATGTTCTGTGTACTGTGGAAATCCAGATATAGCGAATGCAGGGTCCTGGGTTTAGTAACAATTTAGGGTTGATTTATTTTATATAATTTAGGAAATACTGTTCTTGTTTCCTGTTTTCTATCAGGATAGTAAGTAAAGGAAAAGTTCCCCAAAAGGGACACAGACAATACTGAACTTGTTAGAAGCCTGAGCATTTTAGTTGATGTAAAACTTTCTTTTTAAAAAATATCTGACCTGTCCAATTCTGCTGGGCACATTAGGCAACAATTTAAATGTTTCTGTAACAGTCAATAGAGTAACTATAGACATAGCAATCGGCATTGCTGATATGGGGCTCCGGGGTCAGAGGATATCACCAGTAGGGAGGCAAACTAAACATTGAAAATGTATGTCCATATGAAGATATCACAGATCCAGTACTGCATCATTAGGCGTTGGAAAGGTTGCAATTACAGTTTATCCCTTTGAATTATTTAGTAAAAAAATGAGCTGGAGGTGGAGTTGTTCAGATACTGGTTTATCTAACCACAATTGTTTTCTTTGTGCAGCAAACAGCCATAGGGGGAGATTTACTAAAGTTGGTGCACACAGAATCAGGTGCAGTGTGTTTAGTAACCAATCCGCTTCTAACTTCAGCTTGTTCATTGAAGCTTTGGTAATAAAAAACTAGAAGCTGATTGGTTTCTATGCACCAGATTCTGTGTGCACCTGTTTTAGCAAATTCACCCCATATGGTCTGGTCCTCCTATCCATCTAGGAGTAGATGTAATGACCCATGAAATTTTGCAGCCTGGCAATCCTGCACATCTAACAGTCTTCCTGAGGGTGCAAAAAAATTCAGTGTGTCTAATCAGCTAAAAACGTACAGTTTAAAAATGTTTTGTTATAGGGTTATAGAGTAATTGTGTGCAGGAGCATTGCCAATTTTTACAATATGAAAGTATATTATTGGAATTATTTCTACTACTAGTCTTTGTATTTCTTTACTATCTTCTAATCAAAATATTCAGCACTTGCTTGGTGTGACAGTGGAAAAAGTTTGGAGAGCTTGAATTTGCACCAAAACCTTAAAGTGGATGTAAACCCACCACCCACCCAGTATAAACTAATGACACAGTATTAATGTATATATACATGCAAGCCTCCTGCATCTATCCCTACCTTTCAAATGTCCTTCCTGTAAGCACTAGCAGCTCTGTAAAACTCTGAAATCAGAGGGTGTCTGTGTTTGCTGAAGTTTGGTGGGTGGAGTTGTGATGTCATAAGCCTCCCCACCCACCTCTATACTGAGATATTGAGGAGGGAGGGAGGGGGGCATGTAACATTTTCTCTGCTGTGTTAAGGGGATAAGCAAATTGCTTGTCACTCACAGAGCAAGGGGCGGATCGACTGTGTATTTCCCTGTTAGTCGGACTTTCTCTTCCTGAAAAAAGATAAGCTCATTACTCACAGTTGGATTAACTCTTTGTGGCAAGACTAGGCACAGATGATATGACATGCTATACTCTACTAGGCAGAATTATTAATTAAATTTTTTTTTTCGGGTTTACATCCACTTTAAGATACACCTAAAAAGATCTGTCGAGGCTGAAAGGGGACTGGTCAGCTATAGTCAACAGAGTGGGTAGGTGGAAAATATGGTTAAAGGTTTACCCCCTGCACCTCTGCTCTCCTTTGTCTTGCTAAATTCTACAGTACTGGTCCCCACACTAACTATGCTTACAGCACTCCTCTTTAAGTTGAGATCAGTGACAGTCACAATTTGACTGTGTGGGGTGTAACATAGACAGAGTATCCCCATGAATATTTTGCTATAGGGCCCCATTGTAGTAGACACTCCTCAGGGAGGGGTTCTCAGTTTTTATATGGCTAGGTGCCTGTGTTCTTCTCTTCTCTTTTTCCAGCAGCAGGATTGGAATTTGTCATAGTATAGATGGAAATTCACATCTAGGAAAATTTACTCACCAACTAATTTGACAGTAGTTTTGGATTGTGTGAATGAAGCCACACAAACACAAGAAGAACCTATAAATTATGCACAGATAATAGTTTTTTTTTTATCGTTTTTTTTTTCTTTTATAACTAGCTAATATATTCAGTATTACTATCTCATGAAATATTTTCATCTTACCATTAACTATACAACTTTTTCATTATGGTTTTCTTTTAACAACTTAACTTTAAGTTTTACATGATGACATTTCAGAAGGGATTTAATAAATTATTGTAGGAAGAATGGCACATTTCTCCATTCTTAATCTATACTTGCCAAGTAAAAAATATTGGATCTGACATTGCTAATCTCCTTCTAAAAATATAGATTTCCTGGCTGTGTCTGGGTCCATACTTTCAAGCAGTGAAGGCCCATCCATTGGGGGCACCCGGGGGCCGCCCCTCTATCCATCCACCCTATATGAATAATGGATAGATTCATGCATAGCATGAATCTATCCACAGCCGCCATGGCCACCCCCTGAATGAATATTCGCTGTTGTAACACTGATCCTCAATCCGACCAATCAGAAGCAGGTCCGAGACCCAATTTCCAATTGGCCAAAAAGAGAAGAGTCCCAATTGGGACCGGTGAAGCCCGGGAAAAGTGCTGCATAGATAGGGTAAGTGCACTAGACCTGCCCGCCGACCGACTGACCTGGGGGGGGGGGGGGTTGAAGGGTGTTACTGTTTGCCGCCCCCCCAAAAAAAATTACCACCGGCCGCCACTGCTTGCAAGTGAAAGATTTGGAGCAATCTTCTGGCAGATTATAGTGGGAAATAAGCCAGGTTTTATTATAACTATACTTTTTATGGATGAATGTGTTACTAAACCCAGGACTCTACATTCACTATATCTGGTCTCCCACAGTACACAGAATGTGGAAATGCAATTATATTAGTAAATATAAACTGCTAAATACCTTTTCTCATCAGCAGCATATAGCAGTCATGTGACTTATATCAGTGTCTGGTTAAAGTTTGTAGGAGGAGTTTTCATTCTACTCTGACTATCCTATGAAGCTGCAGGACCCCTGACCCTCTCTCTGGAGAGTGCTGATTGGCTCTGTGCTGATCACATGCACCCTCCCAAGAAAAAAAAACTCTCGAGCAATACACACCAAACTGAGCATGTGCAAAGTGACTCCAAAGGCTCTGTCTTATCAGTAGATGGATTGGGGACAGTGGAAGAAGGGGAGGATCAGAGAAGACAGGATCAAACAGCCTTTTTATACAATGCAGAGGATTAACCTCTTAGGTTCCATAGTGAGCATAGCAAGCATGCTTTACAGCATACAGACAGATTTTACTGTTGTGCGTTTAGTAACACTTTAATAGTTTGAAAAGATTGACACCAAAGCAATACCAAAGTCAGGCAACTAGTAGTTTCTATATTCAGCAATGGCAGCATACAGTTCCATCTCTCTTATAAAATGCTAGTTGCCTGAGTGTAATTGTGATCCTTCAGTTTCAATAATCATTGATTTTCTGTCCTGCAGACAAGTATGGGACTCTTTGGGTCACAATTACATACTTGTTACAGGTATACAGTCATTTATACATAATGTAATTTGCTTGAAATGTAATGTTTATATACTTGTGCCAAAATATTATGTGCAATATATGTATAAAATCCAATTTTTGTTTGAAAGGTCATTCATGAAATGTTGAAAAAATAATAAAAATCCTATGAATTCTAATATCTGTTGAACAAGTCATGAGCTTACCAGTAAAACACAGAATCCCACAGAATTGCTTCAGCAAAAAGATGTTCCATTAATGAAACATAGGGTAATACTACAGCTGGTCTAGAAATGATTGACACTCAGGCAGTAGACCCAAGAGTGTTGTTGACTGCCAATTTTCTGCCTGACTGACGATTTATAGTATCCTCCAATTACGTCATGTAGAAAAAGCTCCCAAGCTGCTACCAAATGGGACCTTGCCTATACTGTAATGATAGACATAGCTCCATAAATATTGTTTTAGAATTCATGAACTCAGCATGTATGTTATCATACAGTAAAGATAAGTACACTTTGACTTCACACTTATTGGTATTAAATTGCTGATCTTTCGAATTAGAAGTGCTCTTTACCTTCCTGGAATTATTCAGTAAATCCTAATATAACAAAATAGGTGTGATCCCTTTCAAGAGCAGCTGCTGATGATTTGATGGCCTCACGTGGACTCATATCATGCAGAACCTTGCAGCTGGTTTCCTTAAATTGAAATACTATTCCAGTCTATCCCATAGGCAGATAGCAATTGCAGATGTTCTTGTTGCTTCAATTGCAGATTACCACTGGTCTGGCTATAGTATGAATGATTTCCCTTTCTAGGGGAGTAACAAGGGCAATAATTAAGTGTGACTTTGATAAATAAAACTGACTCATGTCTGTGAAACCTGAAATATTCGTAAGAGTAAAATATGCAAACTGTCTGTAAAGACATGAACCATCTGTGCTGACTTAACCGATAATTGTAATTGAAGTTAGATCATGCCAGGTCATACAAAAGCAGGAATGTTTCTTGTTTTAGTTCTTCCCACCATCCTTACTGTTAGAGTGACTTTTACAAAAAAAAAAAATGTTTTTTATCTTGCTTTTGTTCATTTTGTAGACTTGTTAGTGCTTCTTTTGCATGCAAAGCACTGTTGATTGACATTTAACCTTAAATAGTGAGCCACACATACAGTATTGCTAGTGAACAGTACATGTGTTCTTTGTTTTTTTAATATATTCCCCAGGATACTCTAAGCACATTATGACATTTTAAGACATAAAAATGGCACAGCTATCAACCCATCCCCACATGTTGAGGTGCTAGGTGCTACTCTGGATGATCCTTTTATCTCCACATTGAATCATTGTCCAAAGCTTGCTGCCTTAGCCTACACAACATCTCCAAATTATTCCCCTTTCCTAACCAATGACAACACAAAGCTGCTAATTCACTCCCTGGTCATCTCCCACCTTGACTACTGCCTTCCTTCTCGTTGGCTTACCTTTATATAGGCTATCCCCCCTTCAGTCCATTATGCTGCTGCCAGACTCTACCACCATACCAACCATTCATTGCCTGCTACCCCTGCCTATTCCTCCATTGGCTTACATTCACCCAACAAATGAAATTCAAAATGCTGACAAAAACTTACAAAGCCATCCATAACTCGTCCCCACCTACATCACTAACTTAGTCTCAAAATAAGGATCAGGGCCCTCTGATTTCTCCTGTATAGAATTGTACTGTCTGCCCTCATGTTTTAAAGTGCTAGGCAAACTGTTGGTGCTATATAAATCCTGTATAATTGTAATAAAAATAATAGACATAATGAAACATTTTAAATGCATTTTTGTAATTGAAGTGAAACTTCAGACACATATGATAGACACAAATTAATTAAGCTCTGTAATCATGCTTTAACCCCTTGCCGACCAGCCGCCACAGTTGTACTGCGGCAGGTTGGCACGGCTGCGCAAATGGGCGCCGTACGTTGGCCGCTTCAAAACCTATAGGAAGCACGCATGCGCGATACTGGAGCCGATGCGCGTGGCTGGCGGCCGTAATGTCCGCCGGATTCCCATGATTGCTCCACAGAGAGACAGAAAGGAGATCTGTCAATGTAAACAGATGGATCTCTGTTTTGTCAGGGAAGTAGAATCAGATCTGCTGTTCCAAGTAATCCGGAACAGCGATCTATCTCTACTCCCTGTCAGCCCAGCCCCTACACAGTTTGAAACACCTCCCTAGGGAACATTAAACCTCTTGATCGCCTCTAGTGTTAACCCCTTTCCTGCCAATGACATTTATACAGTAATCGGTGGCTATTTTTAGCACTGATCGCTGTATAAATGTCATTGGTCCCAAAAAAGTGTCCGATTTGTCTGCCGCATCATTGCAGTCCCACTAAAAATCACAGATTGCCGCCATTAATAGTAAAGAAAAAAAAATAAAAATGCCATAAATCTATCCCCTATTTTGTAGACACTATACATTTTGTGCAAAGGGCAAACCAATTAATATACGCTCATTGTGATTTTTTTTAAACAAAAATATGTAGAAGAATACATATTGGCCTAAACTGAGGAAGAAATTAGTTTTTTTTTGGATATGTATTATAGCAAATAGTTAAAAAAATTGGGTTTTCCAAAATTGTTGTTTTTTTGTTTATAGCGCAAAAAAAGGACATACATTTTGTTTGGGTACAATGTTGCATGACTGCGCAATTGTCAGTTAAAGCGACACAGTGCCGTATCGCAAAAAGTGCTCTGGTCAGGAAGAGGGTAAATCCTTCCGGTGCTGAAATAATTAATACATTATTACATTTTTTTAAAATGCAGTGTAAGTTCCAAAATTGTACCTAGTATCAGCTTTGTGCAGTTCCCTACACAGCAGAACTCTAGAAGTGGCACAAGGAGCCTGTTAACATTCTATGAGAAAGTAAGCTGTAATCTGCGTAGAGGAAGGCCTCTGAACATGGTGTATTTGGATTTTGCCAAAGCATTTTATACAGTTCCTCATAAATGCTTAATTTACAAATTGAGGTCTGTTGGCATAGATGATAGTGTATGTACCAGGATAGAAAATTGGTTGAAGGAATGCGCCCAGAGGGTGGTGATAAATAGTGTATCTTCTGAATGATCTGGAGTTGTAGGTGTGGTACCCCGAGGCTCTGCCCTGGCACCAATTTTGTTTCATTTGTTGATAAATTATATTAAGTTTGGTATAAATAGTTCAATCTCAGTTTTTCCTGATGACATGAAGCTAAGCAGGGTAATAACTTCACAGCAGGATTTTACAGGAAGACCTCAATAAAAAAAGACAAATGAGGTTTAACATTGAAAAATGTAAGGTAATGCATTTGGGGGGCTACAAAAAAAAAAAATTATAATGCAAGTTTGGGGGGACCTCTGGGGGGAATCGAGGATGGAAAAGGATCTGGGAGTCCTAGTAAATCATAGGCACTGCACTAGTATGCAATGCCAAGCTGCAGCTAGCAAGGCTAGCAGACTGTCAGCATGTAGAGTTGTGCGAACGGTTTGGCCCGAGCATGAGTATAGGCTGAACATTGGCTGTTCACCTGTTCTACGAACACCCGAACTATTGGGGCGTTCAACTGTTTGTTCACCCACCGAATGACCACAATGCACTGCTCTGCTATGCAGTGCATTGGTAGTCCTAATTGCCTAAGCAATGAAAGGTTTGCTCAATCAGGGCACAAAGCACTGTTGAGCCATGATTGGAGAAAGTAATGATGACTTTATCCAATCATGCTCATTGCTCATAGTACTGCTCCACACTATAAAAATATTCTCCCCAGAGCAGTCATTTGCAGTGTGATATTGGCGTGGAGAGAGATAGAACAGGGCTCTGTTCAGTGCTGCTAGCAAGTTAGTGTGCTGTAGTGTGCTGTTGTACTTCTATTGTCAGCGTAGAATATCAATTTAGTGTGAATCTACTGACAGTTCAGTGTGAGTGTAGTCTGATCAATCATTTTTACTTTAGTGTCAATTTTGTGAGTGTAGTATGACTACTCATTTTTATTTTAGTATCAGTTTAATTTGTCAGGGTAGGTTTCCTGCTGTATATATATGCATTACTGCATGTTTAACACAGTATATATCATTGTGTTACTGCATGTTTATCGCAGTATACATCAGTGTGTTACTGTAGGTTTAATGCAGTGTATATCCATGCATTACTGCACATTTAACTTAGTATATATCCGTGTGTTACTGCAGTATTAATGCAGTTCATATAAGTGCGTTACTGTACGTTTAAGGCAGCATATATCAGTGCATTACTGCACGTTTAACGCAGTTTATATCTGTGCGTTACTGTAAGTTTAACTCAGTATATATCTGTGCATTACTGCACATTTAATGCAGTATATATCTGCATTACTGTACGTTTAATGCAGTGTACATCTGTGTGTTACTGTGCGTTTAACGCAGTATATATCCGTGCATTACTGCATGTTTAACGCAGTATATATTAGTGCATTACTGTACGTTTAACGCAGTATATATCAATGCATTACTGCACATTTGACGCCGCATATATCCGTGCAGGATATCACCATTCAAATCTACAGAGTTTCATTGTCATTGAGTGCTTCAATAACCCCTTCTAACATTGATTAGGGTGTCAGCACAGAAAAGTTTTACACGTATTTTTTCAAACTGTTTATTTTGCAAGCTGGACTTTTTAAAGGACTTTTACTGCAACAGTTTTTATTGAAGCCATTTATTTATATTCATACTTGGGATTTACATAATTTATATTTATATGTGTTTACTTGTACTCATATTTATACCTTTAATACTCATCCTTATGCACTGATTGTGCACATTTACTTCGGTTCACTTATTTCACGGTTTTGCACAAAAAGTTTTTAGACATATTGACTAAATTCGCTATTTGTTGCACTTTGCACTTTCATCTTTTGGAGGTTCACCACAGACACGGCTTAGCGCCACTCACTTTTAAACATACTGCTACACGATACTTTGGTCGTTTTAGTGGCAGCTTGCCGCATCACACTTCCCTAGCGCAGCGACCCTCCTTTCCAGCATATATCCGTGCGTTACTGTACGTTTAACGCAGTATATATCAGTGTGTTACTGTATGTTTAACGCAGTATACATCAGTGCGTTACTACACGTTTAACGCAGTATATATCAGTGCGTTACTGTATGTTTAACGCAGTGCATATCAGTTTGTTACTACACGTTTAACACAGAATATATTACTGAACGCTTAACACAGTACATACAGTATCTCACAAAAGTGAGTACACCCCTCACATTTTTGTAAATATTTTATATCTTTTCTTGTGACAACACTGAAGAAATGTCACTTTGCTACAATGTAAACTAGTGAGTGTACAGCCTGTATAACAGTGTAAATTTGCTCTCCCCTCAAAATAACTCAACACACAGCCATTAATGTCTAGTCTAAACCGCTGGCAACAAAAGAGAGTACACCCCTAAGTGAAAATGTCCAAATTGTGCCCAATCAGCCATTTTCCATCCCTGGTGCCATGTGACTCATTAGTGTTACAAGGTTTCAGGTGTGAGTGGAGATCAGGTGTGTTAAATTTGGTGTTATCGCTCTCAATCTCTCATACTGGTCACTGGAAGTTCAACATGGCACCTTATGGCAAAGAACTCTCTGAGGATCTGAAAAAAAGAATTGTTGCTCTACATAAAGATGGCATAGGCTATAAGAATATCACCAAGACCCTGAAACTGAGCTGCAGCATGGTGGCCAAGACCATACAGTGGTTTAACAGGACAGGTTCCACTCAGAACAGGCCTCGCCATGGTCGACCAAAGAAGTTGAGTGCACATGGTCAGCGTCATATCCAGAAGTTTTCTTTGGGAAATAGACGTATGAGTGCTGCCAGCATTGCTGCAGAGGTTGAAAGGGTGGGGGTTAGCCTGTCAGTGCTCAGACCATACGCCGCACACTGCATCAAATTGATCTACATGATTGTTGTCCCAGAAGGAAGCCTTTTCTAAAGATGATGCACAAGAAAGCCCGCAAACAGTTTGCTGAAGACAAGTAGACTAAGGACATGGATTACTGGAACCATGTCCTTTGGTCTGATGAGACCAAGATAAACTTATTTGGTTCAGATGGTGTCAAGCGTGTGTGGCGGTAACCAGGTGAGGACTACAAAGGCAAGGAACCATGAATGCCAACATTTATTGTGACATACTTAAGCAGAGCATGATCCCCTCCCTTCAGAGACTGGGCCGCAGGACAATATTCCAACATGATAACGACACCAAACACACCTCCAAGATGACCACTGCCTTGTTAAAGAAGCTGAGGGTAAAGGTGATGGACTGGCCAAAGATGTCTCCAGACCTAAACCCTATTGAGCATCTGTGGAGCATCCTCAAACGGAAGGTGGAGGAGTTCAAGGTTGGTAACATCCACCAGCTCCGTGATGTCGTCATGGAGGAGTGGAAGAGGACTCCAGTGGCAACCTGTGAATCTCTGGTGAACTCCATGCCCAAGAGGGTTAAGGCAGTGCTCGAAAATAATGGTGGCCACACACAATATTGACACTTTGGACATTTTCACTTAGGGGTGTACTCACTTCTGTTGCCAGTGGTTTAGACATTAATGGCTGTGTGTTGAGTTATTTTTAAGGGACAGCAAATTTACACTGCTATACAAGCTGTACACTCACTACTTTACATTTTAGCAAAATGTAATTTCTTCAGTGTTGTCACATAAAAAGATATAATAAAATATTTACAAAAATGTGAGGGGTGTACTCATTTTTGTGAGATACTGTATCAGTGCGTTACAGCATGTTTAACACAGTATACATCAGTGTATTACTGCACTTTTAACGCAGTATATATCCGTGCATTACTGCATATTTAACGCAGTATATTCCAGTGCGTTACCGCACATTTAATGTAGTATATATTCGATCGTTACAGCGTGTTTAACGCAGTATATATCAGTGCGTTACTGTACGTTTAAGGCAGTATATTTCAGTGTGTTATTTCACGTTTAACACAGTACATAACAGTGCGTTACTGCACGTTTAACACAGTATATTTGAGTGTGTTACTGTACATTTAACGCAGTATATATCAGTGCGTTACTGCACATTTAATGCAGTATATTTGAGTTGATTACTGCACATTTAATGCAGTACATTTCAGTGAGTTAGTGCACGTTTACCACAGCATATTGCAGTGCGTCAGTGCAGTTTTACTGCAGTATTTTGTAGTGTGTCAGTGGAGTGTGTCTGTGTAGTGAGCACTCAAGTTAAAGTGCACCAAACACCACTTTCCAACGATTAAAGTGCATCTACGTACACATTTCCACATCTTTGTTGCAATTTGTTAATAAGCGCCCCTCCCCCATCATGTCTGAGAGGCCAACAAGGAGAGGCAGACATTCCCATGGCACTGTGAGGGGGCCAGCAGTGGATGTGTCCACAGGCAAAGGTGGACATGGTCCGTTCTCAGGCAGGGCATCATTTCCTTGGTTTAGTAATGTTGCCCGAACCATCCAGCCACAGCATGCAGAGGAGGTGGTGGACTGGCTGACTAAAACATCATCATCCTCCTCATCCTCCGTCAAGCAGAGACTAGTGTAGCTGCCAGAGTGGCTTATTCTGCCTCCTTGTCCACAGCTATTCCTGCCAAAGCCCCAGCATCAGGCATGGAGGAGTCAGCTGAGTTATTTGAACACAGCATCAGCCACTTGCTCCTTGATGATGCACAGCCATTACTTGATTTAGATCTTGGTTCTGAGGTTGAGGAAGGTAGGAAAATGAGCCTACAGGCAGGGGAGAACACTGGCAAACAACAAGTTGGCAGTCATGTTCCCCCAGCTGCAGCGTATTGCCAAGTTGTCTCCGGTGATAATGAGGATGGAGGGGATGATGATGATGATGAGGTCACTGACACGACTTGTGTGCTGGATAGAGCAGAGGAGGAAAGTGAGGGTGAGGCACAACTCCAAAGAGGCAGCCATCATGGAAGAGTAGAGATCATCCACCCTATTCCACCAGATTGTGGAGCTGTTATCTCCTGGCTTACTTCTCACAACTCAGTGGTTTGGGCCTTTTTAGCACATGTGCAGCTGATTGCACTGTGCACAATTTGCAAACTTTGCCTCAAGCACATCAAGCGTGGCAAAAACACCAGCTATTTGGGTACCACATGCTTGACAAGGCATTTGACCTCCCACCACTTAGCCTGTTGTCAGGAGCACCTGAAAGCCTCACAAAAGGTATGCAATTCTGCTCCTTCTCACTCCTCACCTTTCCGGTCTACCCCCACTATACCTCATGACCTCTCAGCAGCGTCCACTGACAAGTATAATGGTACAGCGCAGGGTCTCCCAGGTCCTTGCAGCACGTCTGCCAGTAGCACACCACCAGCTGTAGACTACAGCAGGCATATTTCTCTGCCCCATCTGCTGCAGCAAAAAAAAAAATGCAATCACTGCCACCCACATGCCCAGCATCTAAATTCAAGCTTGTCAAAGCTGCTGGCTTTACAGCTCCTGCTTTTCCATTTGTTGGATTCTGCACCCTTCCATGAATTTGCAAAATGTTCTGTACCACAATGGCAGGTTCGCAGTAGCTATTTCTTTTCATGTAAGGCTATTCCAGCTCTCTACTATCAAATGGAAGGCAATGTTGTGGCATTGTTGGGCAAGGCAGCCAGCCACAAGGTCCACATTACTGCTGAATGTGGTCCAGCAAGCATGGTCAAGGATTATATATTTAGTTCACAGCATACTGGGTAACTCTTTTTGCAATTTGGAAGGATGCAGGACATGGCTCAGTGCTGCAGCTTGTTGTGCCGCCACATCTCCATACAGATAGTGGTGATAATGTGGGATTTGTCAGCTCCACCCCCTCCTCCTCCTCTTCCATGTCCTCCTCTGCTGAATTGTCCCATGAACTACAAGTACCACCTAAGCGTTGAAGGGGCTATTCAATGAGTCAGGCTGAAAGGTGCCATGCAGTGCTTAAGGTGGCCTTCTAGGGCACAGGAGCCACACTGGAGCAGAGATTCTGGCAGCTCTGCAGGGGCAGGCTCAGAGGTGGTTCACGCCATGCCAGCTGGAGCCAGCAATGGTGGTGTGTGATAATGGCACAAACCTCCTGTCCGCCCTTAGACAGGAAAAGTTTACACATGTGCCATGCCAGGCACATGTCCTCAATTTTGTGGCGCAGCTTTTTAAATAGGTACTCAGGGTTGGAAGATCTGCTGAAGCAGGCCATTTTAGGCGGTCATTCACAGCCAGTGCTCGGTTGGCTGCAATTCACTGGGAATTCCACCTGCCCATAAACCGCCTGATTTTTGACATGCCCACCAGGTGGAACTCGACTATGGCAATGCTGCACATGCAGCAGAGAGCCGTCAACGAGTACCTATGTGAGTATGGCACAACGACAGGCTCAGGCCATTTGAGGAAGCCACAAGGATGGTGAGCCGTGACAATGCATGCATCAGTGACACAATCCCTGTTGTGTTCCTGCTGGAGCAGATTCTGCTTGGCATTATGGACAGGGCACTTGAGGCAGAGCAGCAGGAGGACTTCCTTTCCTCTCAAGGCCCGCTTTATGCAGACACCATTTTTCCTACACCACAGAACATACAAGAGGAGAGGGAGGAGGTGGAGGAGGAGGAGGGGGAGGAGAATTCTAGCAGCTTTGGAGGCATTGAAGCAGAGCAAGACATACCTCAACACTTAACAGATGGTTTTCCATTCCCAGAACCCTTGGGATTAGTATGTGGCTGGGAGGAGGCAGTTCCAGATACGGTAATCCTCAGTGACCTAGAGGAGTCTGCTTCTCATGCCTCCACAAACGTGCGGTGCATGGGCTCCCTCATTCTTCAAAGCCTGTGAAAGGACCTGAGAATATGCGGCATCAAGGAGAAGAATAACTATTGGTTGGCAACCCTCCTTGACCACTGTGACAAGGGGAAAGTCTCTGAACTCTTTCCGCCCCCTTAGAGGGAGCAGAAGATGAAATCTTTTGAGGACACCTTAAAAGATTGTTTATGTAACGCCTTTCCAGACAGTCTTGTGGAAAATGTCATTTTGAGGCTTCTGTTGGTCAAGAGAGGAGTGGCGGAGAAGGGGACTGCCTCAGTGATGCCTTTCAAAATTTTTTTAGTCCTTGGCACCCAGGGCTGTCAGCTTCCACATCCCATCCCGTGAAAACAGATATAGAGAGCTTTCCAGTTGACAATCCACTGGGTTACTGGGTCATGAGAATAGACCACTGGCCAGAACTTGTCCAATATGCAATAGAGCTGCTGGGCTGCCTGCATCCAGTGTGCTTTCCGAATGGGCATTCAGTGCTCCCGGGGGTTTTGTGACAGATAAGAGAGCATGCCTGTCCACAGGCTCCGTGGACTGGCTGACATTTATCAAAATACATCAGTCCTGGATTAGCAGCTATCTGTTGCTGATTAAGTGCTTTCTGGATCTCTAATCTCTGAAAGACTGCCTAGGCTGCCTAGCTTTGTGGGTATTGATTTGATCTGGAAGAATTTTTTTGGTGTAGGTTTCATGGACACAATTAACACCCAAGGACCAATTTTTCTGCACCTGTTTGATAGGTGCATATCATTGCAATTTTTTTGACAGCAAGGCCAATTCTTGCTTTCATCGAGAGTACCTCTATAGGGTTACAGTGTGAAGGCACCATTGATACCCAAAGACCAATTTTTCCACACCTGTTTGACAGGTGCATATCTTTGCAATTTTTGACAGCAAGGCCAATTCTTGCTTTCATCAAGAGTACCTGTATAGGGTTATGGTGTGAATGCACCACCGGCACCCAAAGACCAATTTATCCGCACCTGTATGACAGGTGCATATCATTGCAATTCTTGACAGCAAGGCCAATTCTTGCTTTCATCAAGAGTACCTCTATAGGGTTGCAGTGTGAACGCACCACCAACACCCAAAGCCCAATGTTTCCACACCTGTTACTTCTATCCAAAGCGAAAGAGACTCCAGAATTTATCCAAGAAATCTCTAATCCTGTTCTGAGTGCACTAAATTGTGGCCTCATCATACAGACTGGCTCCCCAAGCCGTTGTTTATAAAATAAAGAAAGCTTGAATGGAAAATGTCATGTTTGGCTTTATAAATGTAATTATTGCTGCAGCAGGCTCTATACATGGTACAGATGTGTTACATTACAGTCAGACTAAGGGGAACCCCCAAGTGCTATATTTGAAGGAACTTTTCATTTTTATTGTTATTTCTCATTTTGATGGTTTCACTTTAAGCATCAGTAAATCACTATTCATTTAAAAATTGTTTTTTACAAACTACTTTCATGTCCCCCAGGGCTGCACCTGGACCCCTATAACCGTTGTATACCCAATTACTTGCATATAAGCCTTAGAGGTTCCTACATTTGTAAACTGAAAGTAATGTCATGTGCTAGTATGTATAATGTGCTAGTATCCGTTTCTTAATTGTTTCCCGCTTTGCTGAATTTAATCAGTCAGGTACTTTCCACATTTTTTTACACTTAGGCTCCATTCACACGAATGCGTTTTCTGATGCATTTTGCAGAAATGCAGTGAATTTTTTTAACGTGGGTTCCTATGGAACATGTTCACATCAATGCATTTTTGTGCCTTGGCATTTTTGGAAAGGGTCAGGGACTTTTTTCCCGCAAAGTGCAGCATTTTGCATGTAATAGACTTCAATGGGCATGCAAGAAAAACAAGTGCTGCTTTTTTGACGCGATTTTACCAAGATTTTGCCACGATTTACGTTTTGCATTTTTAAATTTTCCTAGCAACACAATCCCCCCACCCCCGCAAAATGAAAATCGCGGTAAAAATCACGGAAAGCACAGCAAAAAGCACTGCAAAAAAGTGAAAAGCAAAATGCATAGATGTGAATCGAGCCTTAAGACTGGTTCACACCACATGCAGTCCAGTGCATTTTTTTCTGCATCAGAAATGCATGGATAGTAGGTTATATGGTTTCCAATGGCATAGTTCACACCAGTGGAGTCAGTATCAGTATGTTCCAGTTCCAGAAAAAAAAGTAGAACATGCTGCATTTTTTTCTGCACTGAACTGTACTGGAATGTGGTAAAAAGCATCAAACATGCACTGGCAGGCACATAAAGGCACCGGAACTCATATGTCCCCATTTAGGGCCCTTTCACACTAAACGCAGGGGTATGCAGTTGGCTGCAGTTGGGCGTATTTTGAACTGCACTCCAACTGCATAGACAGTCCAAAACCAAGGTAATCCTATGGGCACAGTTCACACTATTGCAGTGCAGTTCAGCGCAATTTAAACAAAGTAGAACGTGCTGCATTTTTCTGCAATGCAAATGCAGGGAACGCACTACAAATGTGCTACAAATGCACCACACTGTGCCCCTTTAAGCCAAGGAAGCCAAGCCTAAAAACATATAGAAAAATGCACTGGAAATGCATTTCAAAACGCATGCAAAACATATTCAAACGTGCTTCAAATGCATGTAAACTTGCAGTCAATAATGTGCAGTTTCTGGTGTGAATGGGCCCTTGAGGTGAAGAAAAAAGAGGGCAAAAAATGCACTGGAATGCATCCGGACTGTGATTCTATGGTGTGAACTGGCCCTTAAAGTAAACCTCTCATGGCTCAAAAAGACCAAACCCAGTGATACTGCCGAAATGTACGCTCCCTTTAGAATTTGCCTGTACCTGCTTTATTTTTTACATTCCCCTTCCCAACTTTAAAATTGCAGTGCCTCACTTTCTGTTAAGGTTATGTCATATAGCTGAGTTAGCGGTGGTGGGCTTGATTCCAAGAGGTGGTGGGACTAATGCACCCTGGCAAAAGAGAGGATCAAAGCACATACTTGCAAATATATATATATATATATATATATATACAGTATTTATATATATATATACTGAATATCATATATATTTATATATACACAGGGTATATATATATATATATATATATATATATATATATATATATATATATATATATATATATATATATTACAATTTGTGAACAGCTAACCATCACATATGAACTTGTTGGACATCCCATTCCAAAACCATTAGCATTAATATTGAATTGGGTGCTCCTTTTCATTTTTTTTTCCCGTCAAGGCTTTACGTGACATTTTGGAATGTGTAGGGAATTTGTGCCCATTCAGCCAAGGGAACATTTGCAAGGTCAGCTACCGATGTTGGACTAGAAGACCTGGCTCATAAGTGGTGTTCCTAATTTTTTCAAAGGTGTTCAATAGAGTCTAGGCCAGGACTGTGCAGACCACTTGAGTTCCTCCACACCACACTCATCAAACCATGTCTTTATGGAGCTGACTATATTCACAGAGGCACAATCATGTTAGAACAGAAAATGGCACTTCCCAGATTGTTTCTGCAAGGTTGGAAAAGTACAACTGTCTTTTTATGCTGTATCATTAATATTTCCCTTCACTTGAAATGCATGAATATAATCGTTTGGAGGGGTGTTCACATACTTTTGGCCGTGTAATAAAAGTGTGACGGTCATGTGTTTCTCAAACACTTAGCTATATAGTCTATATATCATTGTGTACATGTAAATATTTTTATTCTTGTTCATTTTAGGAAGCACTATATACATTGAAAACAGGGAGAATGATAGGCATATGTTGCTTAACAGTTTTTGATAGACATATGTTGCTTATACAGAATTAGTAATCTGTGTAAATTAGTTCCATAACACTTTTCATAACGTATGTTAAAAAACATTTTCCAAAATAACCAAGTCATTTCAAGTAATTGAGCATTTAACTTACTATACCATTTAGTAATTAAAGGCCTAGTAATTAATACATTATTTCAAGTGTAAGATGCTGGCTAATTGACTCCCCTGATACAATCTTCATATTCTTTGGCATTCAAGTGGAAGATCTTTACACATTATTCACCTTCCCCAGTTAGATATTTCTTATTTATTTTTAGTTACTGTGAAATTTTCACTCTCACTACATCAGCAGGATAAATGGAATTCTTTGTGAAGGGAGTTTGGCTTTTGGAATCCTTAAAAGATATAAGATGTCAGTAAGGCGTTTATCCCATCACTGCCCACTCATAAATGAAATATCATGTTTAGTCCGTGCTTAGCCCTGGATAGAAAGGGGAAGATTAAATCATCTGTCAAATTTTTTTTACTGTTTGTGTTTGGAATTTGGGAGATTTTTCCCACTTCCAGTCCCAGAAACACAGCAGGAAGTAAAGTAAACTTATATTCTTGACAATTGTCACAGAAGACTCTTTAGAAAAAAATCAATACTTTTCCTATTCTTGCAGTAAGAAAAACCCCTGGTTGTGGGACTTTGAGGAAGCAACACTATACACAATCAATATATAAAATTTAAATTTATTGTACAAAACAGTAAAAAACATGGAATATATAATCCCTGATACATACACTGATATGAAGGAATTAAAATGTGGTAACACAAAGCATACGTTACAAGTATACACATTGGCATATATGTCTGGTTACAATCTGCAATCCGACCATTAGATAAAGAGGTGACCGACGCGTTTCATTGCTAAAGATTTTATCACTGCCATAGCGGACCTTAACGAGGACACTCCAACACTCCATTCAGGGGGTTATATGCCCGGGGCCTGCAGTAGATCCCACAGCCCACCAGTACACTCAGCAAGGGGATTGTTTCCATACAAACCACCCTCTGTTTGAGTGAAAGCTTTTCCATTATAAGTTCCGGTCAAGCATTGGGACTATGGTCCGATACCTCTCTGAATGATCAGGAGAGGGGTAAATAGATGATAAAATCTTCACCAATGGATGTTGTCCACTCAGAGTCCCCTCACCATACCACCATTGGGACAATGCACTCTAACTATCCTATGTGATAACACAACAAGAAAGCTGTACAAACAGCACATCAGTATGTGAGATACTTATACACTGCTAGACACATTTTTTGTCAAACTACAATTAAATACTCTGCATAAAAATCCCTGATGAAAAAGCTTGGACCTGAAACGTGTCGGGCACCTCTTTATCTAATGGTCAGATTGCAGATTGTAACCAGACATATATGCCAATGTGTATACTTGTAACGTATGCTTTGTGTTACCACATTTTTATTCCTTAATATCAATATCTGTATCAGGGATTATATATCCCATGTTTTTTACTGTTTTGTACAATTGATTTAAATGTTATATATTGATTGTGTATAGTGTTGCTACGTCAAAGTCCCACAACCAGGGTTTTTTCTTACTGTATATTATTTTGGGATTGGTAGCGGACACGGATAGTATCGCCCCTCTGGGGACCTCTACGTTTCCTTGTATTTACCATCGCTTTTTGTCCTGAGGACAGAGCTTTACACAATAAATCTTTCAAGGACCACACCACCTTTGCTTTAAAATGTATTATTGTAATGAGGAGTGGTGATGAAGACTGACACTATTTTGGTTGATTTTAGTTAATGTAGATCTGGCATTAGAATTTTTGTTTTACAGCTCTGTCCCCTATGGGACAAAGTATATGTAGTTTCTAAATGGCAATAGGAAAGCAGGGGGAGGGATGACCTCTTATCTCTGCATTCCTCTTGCCACTGCTTGCTTCGGGAATATTCACAGCTGAGAAAAGCTGCTGCTGCAACGATCTCCTTCAAGCTGTTGTAGGGAAGGGACAGGTTGGTACTCATAACTAGGGTTAGAAAACACTTAGAATGATGTGACAAAGTACCACATGTACTTTGCCTCTGTAAATTAAAAATTCTAATGATAGATATTTTTTTACAATATCCAGACAATGGAAAAAATGTAATTTATGTGGAAAAAGTCTAAACCTTTTTATTGCTCATTTAGTGCTAAATTATTAAGTGTGCAATGCCCCTTGCAACATTGATTTTTTTTTAAAAAAAGTGCAGCTGTTCTTTAGGCCCCTTTCACATGGATGCCTTTCGCTTGCTCAGCAGGGGATTGTTTTGATGAACCCCCATGAGCAGGTGGATGACAGGTCCGTGTCCGCTCTGCACAGTGGAGTGGACACGGACACAGTCCCGCTCTCTTTCATGGGGAAATTGGATGGAAATGGACCGCCTGTCCATTTACATCTGATACAATCTGCCGGATGGATGGAAAATAGGACCACTATCTGTCTGTTTTTTGTGGGCAGGATTGGATTGGATGGCGACGGGTTTCAGCAGACATCTGCTGCTCCATAGGGGAGACTGTAGGGTGTGATCAGATCCACCTGAAAAACTGACAGGTGGACCTGATTAGACATCCCTTGTGAAAGGGCCCTTAAAGTACATTCTTTCCAACAGAGACCTATACAGCTATAAAAAGTCGACAGAGCTGTAAGTCTTCTCTACCCTATACAAATTAGAAAAAAAAGTGTGTGGAATTCTGCTTTTTAAAATATATTGTTCATCACTTTTATATGTAGATCTTATCAATTTAGTCAAAAGGTTAAACACACTATTAACCATTTAAGCATTTTAGATGTAGGAGATACATCCTAAAAAAAGATTCTAACCCATACCTCCTACACCCTACCCCTCTCCTCTGCCACCATTTCCTCTGCTGCTTTTATTAGAGATTACCTGGTGTCAAAAGGACAGCGTGCCCCAAACCCGGAAGAAAGGCAGCAATGTACGCGTCCGTCTCCTAGTCTGGCTGTGCCACCTGTCCACAGTAGATGTACTTTCGGGGGCAGCAAGTGATGAGCATTGGAGTAAAAAATATGTTGTTTTTATTTGATATGGATAGTTGAAAAGTGCCTAGTATTTTAAAAGAATATACATTTACACTATTTTACCAAAAATATTCCCTTCTGGGTGATCTATATACATTGCAAGGATTATAACAAACTGTGTTGCAGATTCCTACCTTTTGTTATTCTGAAGAAATCCTGTTTGTTTCTCTGTGTCTCTATGCTGTGTAGGTCTAATGGGAGTGGTTTCATAATTATCAATCAGGTGTGCAGCTGCAGGGCACTAATGAGGAAATATACTGGGCCTGCATCCCATTAGATGTGTTCCTACTGGAAGTATCTCACCAAAAATCACACTTTTGTTGCAGGGGATGTCTGAAATTTGACTTGTATCTTAGGCAGACTTCTGGGAAGATTGGTGAGTCAATCACACAAGTAGGAAATTATGTTTCTTGGGAGTAGTCAGTACACATTCTGTGTACAAAACAACTCCAGATAGTCATACTGCACTGCATTTATAGAAAATTACAGAGCTGCCGATTGAGAAGGAGAGGTACTGTTTAATAGCATTCAATCACAATATATGACTTGTATCACAATTGTACACGCTATATTATTTTTTCTTTATTTGCTATTTTTTCCCCACCAAAGTGGAGTTACCCTTCCACCATTCTTCCAGAAGCACATTTGATAGGTCAGGCACTGATGTGGACAAGAAGGTCTCGCTTTCCGTTTTCGCTCTAATTCATCCCAAAGGTGTTCTAGTGGTTTGAAGTCAGCACTCTGTGCAGGTCAGTCAAGTTCCTCCACCCCAAACTCGCTCATCCATGTCTTTATGGACTTTGCTTTATGCACTGGTGCGCAGTCATGTTGGAACAGGAAGGGGCCATCACCAAACAGTTCCCACAAAGTTGGGAGCGTGAAATTGTCCAAAATTAGAGTTGAGCGAACCCGGACTGTAAAGTTCGGGTCGGTACCGAACTTTGGGGTGTCCGGGACCCGGCTATATTTAAAGTGACACACAGACGTTACAGATGTGTGCAGAACAGATGTTCAGTTATTCCCGGCTATATTTAAAGTGACACACAGACTTTACAGACGTTTGCAGAACAGATGTTCAGTTATTCCCGGTTATTTTTAAAGTGACACACAGACTTTACAGATGTTTGCAGAACAGATGTTCAGTTATTCCCGGTTATTTTTAAAGTGACACACAGACTTTACAGATGTTTGCAGAACAGATGTTCAGTTATTCCTGGCTATATTTAAAGTGACACACAGACTTTACAGATGTTTGCAGAACAGTAGTTCTTTTATTCCCGGTTATATTTAAAGTGACACACAGACTTTACAGATGTTTGCAGAACAGATGTTCAGTTATTCCCGGCTATATTTAAAGTGACACACAGACTTTACAGATGTTTGCAGAACAGATGTTCAGTTATTCCCGGATATATTTAAAGTGACACACAGACTTTACAGATGTTTTCAGAACAGATGTTCAGTTATTCCCGGCTATTTTTAAAGTGACACACAGACTTTACAGATGTTTGCAGAACAGATGTTCAGTTATTCCCGGCTATATTTAAAGTGACACACAACATTTCAGACACACAGTGAAATT
>BLSH010351731.1:1122843-1136672 GCA_018402905.1 Glandirana rugosa | reverse complement strand
ACCACTGTCCATGAGCCCATGAGACTACCCGACCACTGTCCATGAGTCCATGAGACTACCCGACCACTGTCCAGGAACCCATGTGTCTACAGTACCTGTCACCTGCCCATCAAAGTACCCGAGTACCTGTCACCAACCCATCAGAGTACCTGAGTACCTGTCACCAGCCCATCTGAGTACCCGAGTACCTGTCACCAACCCATTAACCTACCCGAGTACCTGTCACCAGATCATCTGAGTACCCGAGTACCTATCACCAACCCATCAGAGTACCCGAGTACCTGTCACCAGCCCATCTGTGTACCCAAGGACCTGTCACCAGCCCATCAGAGTACCTGAGTACCTGTCACCAGCCCATCAGAGTACCCGAGTACCTGTCACCAACCCATCAAAGTACCAGAGGACCTGTCATCAGCCCATCAGAGTACATGTCACCGCTCATCAGAGTACCTGAGTACCCATCACCAACCCATCAAAGTACCCGAGAACCTTTCACAAGCCCATCAGAGTACTCGAGTGCCTGTCACCAACCCATCAGAGTACCCAAGTACCTGTCACCAACCCATCAAAGTACCTGTCACCAACCCATCAGAGTACCCAAGTACCTTTCACCAGCCCATCACAGTACCCGAGTACCTGTCACCAGCCCATCAGAGTAGCCGAGTACCTGTCACCAGCCCATCAGAGTATCCGAGTACCTGTCACCAGCCCATCAGCGTACCCGAGTACCTGTCACCTGCCCATCAGCATACCCGAGTACCTGTCACCAGCCCATTGGCATACCCGAGTACCTGTCACCTGCCCATCTGAGTAACGGAGTACCTGTCACCAGCTCATCAGAGTACCCGAGTACCTGTCACCAGCCCATCAGAATGCCTGATTACCTGTCACCAACCCATCAGATTACCCGAGTACCTGTCACCAACCCATCTGAGTAACCGAGTACCTATCTGCAGCCCATCAGAGCACCCAAGTACCTTTTACCAGTCCATCAGATTACCCAAGTACCTGTCTCCAGCACATCAGAGTACCTGAGTACCTATCTGCAGCCCATCAGAATACCTGAGTACCTATCTGCAGCCCATCAGAGTACCTGTGTACCTATCTGCAACCCATGCCTCGTAGAATATATCTTGGGTTTTTGCTTTCCAAATTGGAGTCATTTTGTGGGTAATTCCACTGTCCTGGTGCTCCAGGGTCTTCAAAAGTATGATAGGTATGAATGAAATTTTATGTGTAATTTATGCTCCTAGAATGCCTGATGGTGCTCTCTGCATGTTGGGCCTCTCTATGTGGCCAGGCTGTGTAAAAGTCTCACACATGTGGTATTGCCATACTCTGGACGAGTAGCAGAATCTATTTTGGGGGTTATTTTTGCTATATACATGCTATGTGTTCGAAATATCATATAAATTGACCATTTGTGAAAAAAAAATACGTTTTCATTTTCTTTCCACATTTTCCGAAGACTTGTGGAAAAAAATAAACCATACAAAAGACTCATAATGCCTCATAGAATATACGTTGGGGTGTTTGCTTTCCAAAATGGGGTCATTTTGAGGGTAATTCTATTGTCCTGGTACTGCAGGGCCTTCAAAAGTGTAATAGATGGTTAGGAAATTATATGTGTAATTTATGCTTCTAGAATGCCTGATGGTGCTCCCTGCATGTTGGACCTCTCTATGTGGCCAGGCTGTGTAAAGGTCGCACACATGTAGTATTGCCATGCTCAGGACGAGTAGCAGAGTATATTAGGGGGGTAATTTTTTGCTATGTAGATGCTATGTGTTAGAAATATCTTATAAATTGACCCCTTTGTGTAACAATAAAAGCGTTTTCATTTTCTTTTCAAGTTTTCTGAAGATTTGTGGAAAAAAATGAACCATTGAAAAGACTCATAATTAGAGTTGCGCGAACACCTGGACGTTCGGGTTCGGCCGAACTTTCCGGAAATGTTCGGGTTTGGTACCGAACGTTATCCGAACTTTACCCCGGACCCGAACCCCATTGAAGTCAATGGGGACCCAAACTTTTCGGCACAAAAATGACTGTAAAAAAGTCCTGGAAAGTGCTAGAGGGCTGCAAAAGGAAGAAAAATGGGAGATGTTATTAGATCTGCAATCTGTCCCTCAAAGCAGTAATAATCTCTACCTAGTCCAGTATCAGATAGTTCTGTAATCAGATTGTTCTGTAATGCAGGATGAGAGATCGTTCTGTAATCAGATCGTTCTGTAATGCAGGATGAGAGATCGTTCTGTAATCAGATCTTTCTGTAATGCTGGATGAGATGTTATAGATCTACAATCTGTCCCTCAAAGCAGTAGTAGTAATCTCTACCTAGTTATTATCACTGCAATTTGTCCCTCACAATCTGTCCCTCACAGCACCGGCAGCATCCTCTCCCTACACTAACCTGAGAGCATGTGACATGCAGCACTGTGACTCTAGCCTCATATAGAGGCTGGGTCACATGATGCACTAGCCAATCACAGCCATGCCATTAGTAGGCATGGCTGTGATGACTTCTAGGGAAAACCAGTGAAATGCTGCGTGATAAAATACCAGAACCCAGAACCCGAACCAGAACCCATTTTTCTCAAACGTTCGGGTTCAGATTCGGGACACTTTTCAAAAAGGGGTCATTTAGGGGGTATTTGTACTTTCCTGACATTTCAGGGCCTCAAGTAATGAGATAGAAGGTTAGTACATCAGGTGTGATCAATTTTCAATGATTGGCACCATAGCTTGTAGACTCTATGGGGTCGATTTACAAAAGCTGAAGAGTGCAAAAACCAGTGCAGTTTTGCATGCTAGCCAATCAGCTTTTAACCTCAGCTTGTGCAATCAAGCTTTGATAATAAAACCTTGAAGCTGATTGGTTTCTGTGTGGAGCTGCACCAAATTTTGCACTTTCAATTTTTAGTAAATCAACCCCTATAACTTTCACACAGACCAAATAATATACACTTATTTGGGTTATTTTTACCAAAGATATGTAGCAGTATAGGTTTTGACCCAAATTTATGAACAGAAATGACTTATTTGCAAAATTTTATCATAGAAACTAAAAAAAAAGTGTTTTTTTTTTCAAAATTTACCTCGCAAAAAATAAAAAACCCAGAGGTGATTAAATACCACCAAAAGAGAGCTCTATTTGTGTGAAAAAAATGATAAAAATTTTGTTTGGGTACAGTGTAATTGGCATTCAAATTGTGAGAGCACTGAATGCTGAAAATTGGCCTGGGCAGGAAGGGAGTATAAATGTCCTGTATTGAATTGTTGAAGTGGTTAATTAGGGGACAACTTTACTTCCTGGTTTTCAAATTGCCTCAGGATTGCCTGTTGTCTCATTTTGCGTGCTATCTTTCTGCAGAAATGTCCTGACAATACTGGGAGAGGTGCTCTTGTTGTACATGGAAATCTCAGGCATTCATTCTACACAGAAGTTCTGATTAGGTTCCACCCATAATTGGCCAGTGAAGCCCCACCCACTCCCACCTATGTCCCACCTTTGCTAATCCACTGCTCTATCTATACAGTGAGCTCCTAGGTTGAATTTTGTTCTGTCGGTTTACAAATTACCAGAGGTGAGCAGGCAGGGAGAAGCACACAGATTAATAGACAGATATGTGTGCAAACTAACCTGTACTGACTTGTGTCTGTTTTACATAGCACACACCCAGCTATTGATTGGCAGATGGGTATGTGTTATGTAAAATAGACTGAGCATGATAGAAGGCAGGAGGACTGGGAGATAGAGAAGCTAGTTCACTGAAAGGAAATTACATCTGACCTCTGCTGAACTCTTCCCATCATTACTAACATAATGATACATACACTAAAATATGTATGTTGCCTTTAGTTGTACTTTAAAGTATAACTAAAGGGAAAACTTATTTTCTTTTTGGATAGAATGGAGAGGGATTAGAAGGTGTGACAGTCTTTATTGCTGTCTGTGTCCCTGTTAAAGAGATTCACTCTCAAGTTGTCCTGTTTGCCATTATCACCGAAAGTGAAAGTAAAAGAAAATCCCAAATATTTGGTTGTTCCCAGAAACGTAATGGAGGGGAAATATTCCAACAGGGACACTAGTTCAGGTGACCTGGGGATCCCCAAGGAATTCCCTTAATTTGCAGGGATTTCCTCTAAATTCCTGTGTGGCTATGGGACAGGAAGTGAAGGGAATCTCAGCAATGGGACACAGATGGCACAAAACAACAAATCTGACAGGTTATAACCATCCCTTACTCTAACCAAAATGAAAAAAAAAAAAGTTTTGCCTATAGTTCTACTTTAGCAGTTACATGAAAAAGTAAAAGTAAAAAGTAAACGTAAATTGTTGACTTTTTCTATATACAGTATTTGAACATGCAAACCTTAGATCTTCATTCAGATTGTGTCTGCATATAAAGGTAATGTACATGAGCAAAAAACATATAAAATAATAATGGTATATTCAGTCTCATAATCTAAATTAACAAAAATGTAGATTTGTCACATAGAAATACACTCCTACATTTACCATCACTTCAAATCCATGAAATTAAAACCAGGTGTTCCAGATTCATTGCCAATACAATATACCATACCGTATAGGCATAACAGAATGATAATTGTGAAGAAGTAAACCACTCAAAAATCATAAGCCTAGTACACAATGGGGCTAATTCACTATAGTGTGAATATGCGATCGCGCAACGCCTAAAAATAGCGCCCACTTAAAGCGGAGTTCCACCCAAAAGTGGAACTTCTGCTGGTTTGATTCCTCCCCCCCTCAGGTGTCACATTTGGCACCTTTCTGGGGGGGGAGGAGGAAGAAGACACCTGTCTTTAGACAGGTGTCCTTTTCCACACATCCAGGAGCTCCGGCCGGTGGCCGCGGCTGCTGACGTCAGCAGCCCGGCTCCCTTCTCGCTTTGCTACTGACCGCCTGGCCAATAGCAGAGCGGAGCCTCGCACATGCGCAGTAAGGTGCCCAGCGTGAAGCTGTAATGCTACACGTCCGGGTTCCCTTAGTGCCCGTTCACACAGGGGCAACTTGCGATCCGACTTGAGTTGCCTCATGTCGCCCCAAGACGCTTGACATTTGAAATCCCATTGAAATGAATGGGAGCCATCTTAATATACACTACTGAAGTCGCTCCGACTTCAAGGCGACTTCTGAAAAGGTTCCTGTACTACTTCTAGGCGACTTCTCTCCGACTTATGCCCATAGGATCCAATAGAAGTCGCCTCCAAGTCAGATCCCCATCTACATGAAAGCAACTTTACAGTTAAAAGAATAGAATTTATTTTTAGGCAGCCCCCTCCCTCCCTTCTCTGATTGGTCAAGGCAAAGTCGCCTGGCAAAAGTCGTGTTGTAAAGTCGCCTGAGGTCCTTGAAGACGCGCTGGAAGTCACAATGAAAGTCGCGCTGAAATCGCCTAGTTAAGTCGCGCCGAATGGACGTGACTGCACCCGACCCCCGATCTGAAGATCGGCGGCGGGTGCCGACATCGATGGACTCCAGGACAGGTAAGTGTCCTATTTTATTTTTTTTTGTTTCAGGCGGACATCCGCTTTAAGTCAATTAAGATTTCAACTGGGCGATCATGTGAATGGAGAATCATGCTATTGCCACAAATATGCCTTCTTAATTGGCATATGTGGGAATAGCTGATGTTAATTGGGCTTGGACCTGCAAAATCCCTTTTTGTAGTTTGTATGAAAATAGTTTGCTATAAAAAGTGTATGGAGACCTGGGTACTGCCGCAGCAAAATGGCAAATATGCCTTCACATATTTTCAGCATATAATGCTGAGTAGAGTTGAGCGGACACCTGGATGTTCGGGTTTGGCGGGTTCGGCCGAACTTCGCAAAAAAGTTCGAGTTCGGCCCCGAACTTGACCCCGAACCCCATTGAAGTCAATGGTGACCTGAACTTTTGGGCACTAAAATGGGTCTAAAAAAGTCCTGGAAAGGGCTAGAGGGCTGCAAAAGGAAGCAAAATGGGGGTACGAGTAGGACAAGAGCCCTGCAAACAAATGTGGATAGGGAAATAACTTAAAATCACATAAAAAAAATAGAGACTGCTGCATGACTTGGGGCTCAGACTGCTTGGCTGATTCACAAGGGGCTGAGGTGAAAGATAGATAGCCATGGGGTTCAGGTGCCAACTCTGAGCTTTCAGCAAGGGACCGGGTGGGAGGCAATGTGAAGGAACTGGAGGCATTGTCAGCCACCCAATCTACTATCGCCTGTACTTCTTCTGGCCTCACCATTCGTTAAGCGGCATTTGGGCCTACCATATAACATTGAAGGTTCTGTCGGCTACTTGCACCTGAGGAAGGTGTTTCACTTGTGCGTGTAGCTGGCACAGATCGACCATGTCCTCTCCTTGCAACAGGAGCTTCACCAACACCACGAACACCAGCAGCACCAGCACCATGACCATGTCCCTTAATTTGACGATCTCCTCATTCTGAACGCAAATGTACTATTTAGCACACATTTATATTATTTTTTAAACCGGCAATGTGCAATTTTGTGCAAGAAATTCACAGCAAGGTGCAAATGTACTATGTAGCACTATTTATTATTCTTTTTTTTTTAAACCAGTAACCAGTATTTAGAATATATTTTTTTTTAAACCAGCAATGTAGACACACTTTTTATTTTTGTGCAAGAAATCCACAGCAAGGTGCAAATGTACTATGTAGCACTATTTATTAATAATAACAAAAAGAATAATAAATTATTATTCTTTTTTTTTTTTAAACCAGCAATGTAGACGCACTTTTTATTTTTGTGCAAGAAATGCACAGCAAGGTGCAAATGTACTATGTAGCACTATTTATTAATAATAATAAAAAAAAGAATAATAAATTATTATTTTTTTTTTTTAAACCATCAATGCAGACGCACTTTTATTTTTGTGCAAGAAATGCACCACTGGACGAATATGTAGTATTTAGAATATTTTTTTTTTAAACCAGCAATGTAGACGCACTTTTTTTTTTGTGCAAAAAATACAGCGCTGGCCGCAAATGTAGTATTTAGAATATATATATATATATATATATTTTTAAACCAGCAATGTAGACGCTCTTTTTATTTTTGTGCAAGAAATGCACTGCTGGCCGCAAATGTAGTATTTAGAATATTTTTTCTTTTAACCACTTGCCGACCGCCAACCGTAGGTTGACGGCGACAAGGAGGCTCGATATCTCAAACCGCCGTCATATGACGTGATCGTGCACTGTGAGCGCCCGTGGGCCGCTGGAGGTGCACTCGCTCGCTCACTGGGTCGAGGGGGGACCAGGGAGTGGGTAGGGCAGACTCGATCTCCGCCGGCTACCCACGATGCCCCCCGCAGTGAAAGAATGGAGATCCGCGCATGAAAACACGGATCTCCATTCTGTGAGAGGGGGAAGGGCTGTGATCACAGCCTTCCTCTATATGGAAGCTGTGATCACTCCCCTTCCCCTGCCAGTCAAACACTAATACAGTTAGAACACGCCCAGGGAACACAGTTAACCCTTAGAGCACCCCCCAGGTTAACCCCTTCACTGCCAATGGCATTTACACAGTAATCAATGCATTTTTATAGCACTAATCGCTGTATAAATGCCAATGGTCCCAAAAAAGTGTCAAAATGGTCCGACATGTCCAACGCAATATCGCAGTACCGCTAAAAATCGCAGAACGCCACCATTACTAGTAAAAAATAAAAACCCCAGAAATTAATTCTCATCATCCGTAAACGCGGCAACTTTTGCGCAAACTAATCAATAAATGCCAATTGCGATTTTTTTAATCACAAATATGAGGAAGAATATAAATCGGCCAAAACCGTTGAAAATAAATGTTTCTTTTATATATATTTTTTGGATTTGGATTTTAGCAAAAAGTAAGAAATTTGGGTTTTTTTGCAAAATTGTCGCTCTTCTTTTGTTTATAGCGGCGATCAGAAATGACGCAGTGGTGATCAAATACCACCTAAAGAAAGCTCTATTTGTGGGAAAAAAAGGACACAAACTTTGTTTGGGTACAGCGTCGCATGACCGCGCAATTGTCAGTTAAAGCGACGCAGTGCTGAATCGCAAAAAGTGCTCTGGTCCTAAAGTGTGAAATCCTTCCGGGGCAGCAATGTAGACGCACTTTTTATTTTTGTGCAAGAAATGCACCGCTGGCCACAAATGTAGTATTTAGAATATTTTTTTTTAAAACCAGCAATGTAGACGCACTTTTTAATTTTGTGCAAGAAATGCACCGCTGGCCGCAATTGCAGTATTTTGCACAAGAAAAAAAAAAAAATGTGTCTAGCTGCAATGTAAAAGCAGTATTTAAATATGCCAAAATGTTGCCAACTGAACTAACAGAACATGATTAAAGTAGTGTCCCTAACACACAAGCACTTGCAAAAATAGCTGCAAATGCCCACCTAACAATCAGAAAAATTGCTTAGGTTTTATATGAGGCACTTTGCTTAGCAAACAAAATGTACTCTAGCAAACAAAAATCTCCTCTAGCTCCCACCCACCAAAAAATCGCTGTTTTTAATAGATTTTCTAAAGCTAATCTGTCCATCACACCAGCAGCAGCATCCTCTCCCTACACTATGAGATGACTTTCTAAAGATAATCTGTCCCTCGCAGCAGCATCAGCAGCATCCTTTCCCTACACTAGTATGAGATGATTTTATAAAGCTAATCTGTCCCTCACAGCAGCAGGATCCTCTCCCTACACTAGTGTGAGATGATGTGACATGCAGCACTACGTGACTCCAGCTTATATAGAGGCTGGGTCATATGATGCACTGGCAAATCACAGCCATGCCATTAGTAGGCATGGCTGTGATGGCTTCTAAGGGCAAACAAGTGAAAAGCTTGTTGATTGGCTGCCCTGCAGCTATTCAAAAGGTGCGAAAAAATACCCGAACCCGGACTTTCTCTCAAATGTCTGGGTTCGGGTTCGGTACACGGACACACTAAAGTCTGGTACGAACCCGAACTTTACAGTTCAGGTTCGCTCAACTCTAATGCTGAGTACAATGCAAGGTGTGGTAATAACATTATTATTATTATATAGGATTCACATAGTGCCAACAGTTTGCGCAGCGCTTTACAATAAAGAAGAGACACAGTACAATTACAATACAGTTCAATACAGAAGGAATATGAGGGCCCTGCTCGTGGAGCTTACAATCTAAAGGGAGGGGGAGGTGGTACAAAAGGTAATGGCTGCAGGGGATGATCTGATAGAGGTGACTCAAGCACAGTTCTTAGGTGGAGGTGGGGTAGGCTTCCCTGAATAAGTGAGTTTTAAAGGATTGCATAAAGGTGGACAGGGTGGGGACTGACCAGACATTCTGGGGCAGGGAGTTCCAGAGGATGGGAGAGGCTCTGGAGAAGTCCTGTAGGTGAACATGGGAGGAGGTAACTGGGGAACTAGGTAGCAGGAGGTCCTGGGAGGAGCAGAGAGGATGATTGGGGCGATATCTGCTGATGAGATTGGTGATGTAGCTGGGGGCAGTGTTGTGGATGGCCTTGTATGTTGTGGTTAGTATTTTGAATTTTTTATGGTGGGGTAGGGGAAGCCAGTGAAGCGATTGGCAGAGCAGGGCAGCAGTCATGTATCGGTTAGTAAGGTGTATAAGTTTGGCAGCAGCATTCATGATAGACTGAAGGGGGGATAGCCTGTGTAATGGTAGGCCAGTAAGGAGGGAGTTGCAGTAATCAAGGCAGGAAATAACCAAGGAGTGAATAAGTTGTTTTGTGTTGTCGTTAGTCAGGAAGGGGAAAATTCTGGAGACGGTGCGGAGGTTAAGATTTAGCAAGTGATTGAATGTGGGGGCTGAAAGAGAGGTCGGAGTCTAGGTTTACACCTAGCCCCCTGGCATGTGTGGAATGACCAATGGTTGTGCCGTTGATCTCAATGGTAAAGTCATGAGGAGATGACCAGGAAGAGGAAATATTACAAGCTCAGTTTTAGAAAGATTGAGTTTGAGGAAGTGGCGTGACATCCATACCGATATGTCATTCAGTAAGTTTGTGATACGTGAGGATATTGAGGTGCAGAGTTGAGGAGTCGAGAGATAGATCTGGGTGTCGTCAGCATAGAGGTGGTAATTGAAGCCATGGGAAGTTATCAGCTGGCCCAGGGAAGAGGTATAGAGGGAGAATAGGAGGGGCCCAAGGACAGAGCCTTGGGGTACCCCAACAGAGAGAGATAGAGGAGCGGAGGAGATGTTGTTGTATGTGACACTGAAGGTGCGCTGAGATAGGTAGGAGGAGAACCAGGAAAGAGCAGAGTCACAGAGGCCAAGGGAGTGGAGTTTATTGAGGAGTGGGTGGTCAAGTGTGTCAAAGGCAGCAGAGAGGTCTAAGAGTATGAGTATGGAGTACTGGCTATTGGTTTTAGTAGTAGTTAGTAGGTCATTGGTGAGCTCTAGTAGGGCAGTTTCAGTTGAATGTTGTGGGCGGAAGCCGGATTGTAGGGGATCGAGAAGGTTGTTGTCAATGAGGTAGCAACTCATAAGGTTATGGGCAAAGCGTTCAAGAAGCTTGGAGGCAAACGGAAGCAGGAAAATGGGTCTTAAGTTATTGAAACAGGTGGGGACCAGTGAGGGTTTTTTAAGTATGGGGGTAACCAGTGCATGTTTGAGTGGAGAGGGAAAGGTGCCGGAAGAGAGGGAGAGGTTGAAGATTTGGGTTAGAGAGTTTAAGACAGAGCAGGAGGGTGGTCGTAGAAGTTGCAAGGGGACAGGGTCCAGGGGGCAGGTGGTGGGGTGGGCTGTGGAAAGGAGTTTGACAACTTCCTCAGAGCTAACAGCATTGAAGGAAGAAAGTGTTGAGTGGGGTGTTGGACTTGGTGTGTTGGATGGTGGAGGAAGCTGAACATCTCATCACAAATTGTGTCAATTTTGTTTTTGAAGTGATTGCCAATCTCCTGGGAAGTGAGCAAGTTGGTGGAGGCAGTGGGGGGTGGAGTAAGAAATTAAGGGTAGAGAAGAGTTGACGAGGCTTGGATGAGAGGGATTTTATGAGAGTGGTGTAGTAGATTTGTTTAGCGGAGTGGAGGCAGGAGTTGTATTTGAGGAGTGCAGATTTGTTGAGGGTGAAGTCTTGTAGGGATTTAGTTTTACGCCACACTCGCTCAAGAGCACGGCTGTGTTTCTTGAGACTTCTGGTGTCATCTGTTTGCCAGAGTTGTAGCAGACGAGGCCTGGTTCTGCGTGTAGAGATGAGGGCAAGTGTGTCCAGGGAGGATGACAATATGTGGTTGTAAACAGAAGTGGCTAGGTCTGGGCAGGGCAGGAGTGTGATTTCATCATAAAGGCAGTCAGTAGCAGGATGTAAAAGGGAAGGGTTGAGTTGGCAAAGGTTCCTGCAGGTAACTGCAGGTTGGCGGCATGGGTGGTAGGAGAAAGGGAGCGTATGAAACTGATGAGGTTGTGATTGGGGAGAGGAATGGTGGTGATAGAGAAGTTGTAGGGAGTGCAGAGATGGAAGAATACAAGGTCAAGAGTGTTGCCATTGGAGTGAGTGGTGGTTTGTGTCCATTGTGTTAGGTTGAAGGAGGAGGTTAAATTGAGTAGTTTGGAAGTGGCTGAGGTGTTAGCATTGACTGAAATGTTAAAGTCTCCAAGGATGACATCTGTAGGATTTGAACCCATAGCTGTAACCTTTGAAGGTAGCAGAGGAAACCACTACACTACAGAGTTGACCACAACCAGCAATAGAAAATACATTTACTAATCTTGTATTCTGTTAATTCTCCACAATCTAACTGCCTGCATGTTAACTAGTGTGAGATCATTTCAATTCTACACCATAACTTTTTGGATATGTGCATACCAATGCATGATTTAAAGAGTTCATAGTATGGAAGCAATCAAACTGATGTGCATTGACTAATTGGCCTTCACATATTTTTAGCATATAATGCTGAGTACAATGCAAGGTGTGGCAATGCTATCTGTAGGATTCGAACCTGTTGCTGTAACCTTTGAAGATAGCGGAAAAGACCACCACACTACAGAGTTGACCACAAGCAGCCATAGAAAATACATTTACTAATCTTATATTCTATTAATTCTTCACAAGCTAGCAATCAAGGACCAAAGTCCTCATTGAAGGATTGTATGCACGTTATTTGCTATAAAAAGTGCATAGGGGCCTGGGTACTGCCCTGGGGGGCATGCATCAATTGCTAAAAAAGTTTTTAAAACAATTGTTTTTTTAAGGAGCAGTGATTTTAATGATGTTAATGTGAAACATTAAAAATGGAAAATTCCTTTAAACATCATGCTTAGGGGGTTTCCTTAGTCTGCCTGTAAAGTGGCACATCTGTACAATGCATGGAACATGCTGCAGCAAAATGGCAAATATGCCTATACATATTTTCAGCATATAATGCTGAGTACAATGCAAGGTGTGGTGATACCTTCTGTAGGATTTGAACTTGTAGCTGTAATCTTTGAAGGTAACAGAGGAAACCACTACACTAGTGTGCAATTATTCCAATTCCCCACCATAATATTATTGAATATGTACATGCCATTGCATGCATTTAAAGAGCTCATAGTATGGAAACACACTGATGAGCATTGGCTAATTGGTGAATATGCATTTGCATATTTTTAGCATATAATGCTGAGTACCATGCAAGCTTTCAGAAGGTGATACTATCCATACCATTGAACTACTCTGTGGGGTAGATAGCCTTGTTTAAATGTATCATATAGGCTTTCTGATACCATACAAATCATTGTACCAGCCAAACTTTGAACAATCAGAAGTGTTTGACATTCATGTCAGCTGGGATTACTACTGATCTGTGATTAGCTGAAGCTATTCACATGGTACAGGTTGTTGAGATAAGCCCAGGTACCATGTGATAGCTGGGGGCCAATCCCAGCTCACCAGTCTAGGTAACCAAGCTGATATTAAAGTGTTGCTCCAGCCCCGCCCCACATAAAATGTACAAGTCAGCAGCTACACATCCTGCAACTGCTGACTTTAATTATTAGGACACTGTCCTGGAAGCTAGCGATGTTGACACCCCAGCCCGTGTTTCCATTGGCTCTCAGGTGCTGTCGCCTCCATTTCTGATTCCCTACTGCACATGCACAAAGCACACTGCACTTTCTGAATGCCCTGGCAGCAGGGAAGGAGGATGGGTGATACATTTCTGCCATACCTGGCATCAGCGGGGGAGGAGAGAGATAAGCAGAGCTTCCACTTTTGGTTGGAAATCTAAGGCCCCTTTTATACTTGTGCAATTTGTCCTGCGACTTGGGATTGAAAAGTCGCCTGTCAAGTCGGACCCTGCGATTTCCAATGAGTAGCATTCATAGCTGTGTGACTTCAAGTGGCACCAACTTTAAACTAGTCCCTGAATTGCTTTGGTCCGAGCTTGATATGACTTGAGGTCCCTAGACCTCAAGATTAGAGTTGAGCGAACCTCTGGAAGTTCGGGTTCTGCTGGTCCATCCGAACTTCGGGACAAAGTCCGGGTCCGGGTCCGGACGGAACCCGAACGATCGCACGGACAACGAACCCCATTGAAATCAATGGGGACCCGAACTTTTAGGCACAAAAATGGCTGTAGCAAAGTCCTGGAAAGCCCCAGAGGGCTGCAAAAGGAAGTAAAATGGGGGTAAGGGTAGGGCAAGTGCCCTACAAAAAAATGGGGACAGGGAAATAACTTTAAATATTTTTAAAAAAATAAAAACAAAAAAAAGCAAAAATGGAGGTGAATGTGGATCATCTTCAAACTGTGTCTGAAAAGTATTAATTAACGGTAGAAACCATATAACTGTTCCAAAATCATCTTCAAACTAGGGC
>BLSH010351731.1:1108317-1118573 GCA_018402905.1 Glandirana rugosa | reverse complement strand
GGGTAAGCGTGAACACACTGAACTTTCAGTTGAAACTGCACTGAACTTCGTTACGGACACATTAGAACTCATCACAACTCGCTTGGGCCTGACATTGCAAGCCCAGGCATGGCTTGAAAGCCCACCTCACGCAGTCAGCTACCTTTCCCTACACTAACCCAAGGAGCATGTGACTGCAGCACTGTGACTCCAGCCTATAAAGAGGCTGGGTCACATGATGCACTGGCCAATCACAGTCATGCCATTAGTAGGCATGGCTGTGATGGCTTCTAAGGGCAAACCAGTGAAACACTTTTTGATTGGCTGCCCTGCAGCTTCTCAACACGTGGAGTAAAATAGCAGAACCCCGGACCGAACCCGAACGATTTTTGAAATGTCCGGGTCCGGGTCCGTGCCACGGACACCCGAAAGTTCGGTACGGACCCGAACGTTACAGTCCGGGTTCGCTCAACACTACTCAAGATTACACAGGCATTGCTTCAAGTCACGTCAAAGTTGACTTTCAAGTCACACAAGTGCGAATGGGGTCTAAGAACACATGCAGGAAGTGTAATATGCCTGTAACCAGGAAGTGATGTGTGTGCATGGGCAGGAAGTGAATGTGTGGTGATCCCAAATGAACAAAGCAATTAACCCCACCCCCACCAAATATAGCTACCACATCCTCCCTCACACTGAGTAAGCACAAGTATATTTCCTACACTTACCCAGCAAATGAGTAGCACCTCCTCTTTGCTAAAGTGGGACCTTGCCATGTTCACCTATATAGAGATCCTGACCAGCAAAGGCACTTCCGGGTGAACACAATGACATTTCCGGATCAGAGGACAAAGCCACACTTGCTTGCGAATATTTGATTGCAACCACAAATTTTTAATCACAATTTTTTTTTTATTTGCATATATGTGAATCTGTATTTCTGTAGATCACAAGATATTTTGAGGGAAACTAAAGGGAGTGTATGACAAGAAATGGTGTCCCTGGGATTGCAGCAGGTGAATGACAAAGACATAGGTCCAGTTTGACACGTACAACACTTCCTATCCACCAACTGCATTCATTATGAGTGCCAGTTCACACTTGTGCAATGCGGGAACTCTGCAAATCCACTGCAGGGTACTGCATCGCATTGCAATTCACACTGCCATATCCGAACTGCTGGGAGTGTCAATACATTGTTAATGACGCCCCCCATTTCAGCTTGCATATCGCAGTGCAAACTAGCAGTTCAGACATTAATTAGATCATATGGGTACGTGCAATCCAATTCTGGTGTGGACCAAAAAAAGGGTTCTGTGCGAGTTTGGTCCGAATGCGATAGGAATTCAGCCAATCTGTATGGCTGAAATCGCATCGCACAGACATCACATGTAATTTTCACTGCAGTGTGAATCACACGCAATCTTGCACAGCAGTGTGAACCGACACTTAATAAAAAAGACTCCACCTAAACAACCTTTATCATTTACTTGCAGGTGTGCTGAAGAGGTTAGTTTTTTTTTATCCAAGATTACACCTTCTCATAATTTGTCATTAGTAAGACATTTCACTTCTCCAAACTCAGCTCCCCCAAAAACAAATAAAAAGAAAAACAAAAACAAAAAAAATAGCCCAAGAATTTACATTTATTTGCACAGCAGCAACCCAATTATGTACATTCATTTAGTGACATTAAAATATTCAACAGTGTATAAGGTGGTACGTGCATGGTTAGACAGCAACAATACACAACATTGACAGCATGGCCACATAAAGCAAACAAACAGCCCTAGTGGGGCATTTGTCATTATGCACAATATCAGTCCTTCTCCCCCAAAAATCACAGCAAATAACACAACCTCTTCTGAGACCAAGCCAACCCCCCAACTGTAGCCCTTTATAAGATAGGTTGTATTGTTAGCACACACACATACGCCCATTGGAAGTGTACACCAGTATCTTTCAACTTGTCTCTTCATATCTGTTGAAAATGATTTCACCTGATAAGCAGGAACACATCATAATATTTGGAACTGTGTGCCTTGGCTATGTGCATCAAACCTCCAACTCCAGGCCAAAGATCTAAGTCCATTGTGTATTCATATGTGCATGCAGCACATAAACAAACAACAGTTTTCTAAGCATATGTGCATGTGCAGTGTAAAACCTACAATGTGAAAAGTCCAAGTCCATGGGCATGATTAGTTCTAACAAACTTTAACATTAACACTGACTCTGTGCAGGCCAGTCATGTTCCTCCACCCCAAACTCTCTCATCCATGTCTTTATGGAACTTGATTTGTGCACTGGTCCTAAACATTTGGTGGAGGGGAGATTATGGTGTTGGGTTGTTTTTTAGGGGTTGTTCTTGGCTCTTAGTTACAGTGAAAGGAACTCTTAGGCTAGGTTTCCACTATTGCGACCTGAAAGTCGCATGATTTTGCCGCAATTTTTTGCTGCAATTTTACTACAATTTTGATGTGACTTGAAGTGATGCCTGTGTATTCTTGAGGTCTATGGTCTTCAAGTCGCATCAAAGTCGAACCAAAGTAGTGCAGGGACTACTTTGAAGGTGCTGTGACTTGAACTCACACAGATATGAACGGTGCTCATTGGAAATCCTGGGGAACGACTTGTAATGCGACTTTGCAGTCCCAAGTCACATGACAAGTCGCACTAGTGGAAAAGTAGCCTTTAGGCCCCTTTCACACTAGTGTGACTTTACCTGCAACTTTAGATATCAGAGTCGCATGACAAGTCATACCCCATGATTCCCAATGATAACCATTCATATGTGTGCAACTTCAAGTCTCAGCGACTGCAAAGTAGTCTCTGCCCTACTTTGGTCTGACTTTGATGCGATTTGAGGTCCATAGACCTCAAGAGTACGCAGGCATTGCTTAAAGTTGTATCAAAATTGCGGCAAAAAATGCTGCAAAATTGCACGACTTTCAGGTCGCACAAGTGTGAAAGGGGCCTTAGGCTATGTTTTCCACTAGTGAAACTTGTCATGCAACTTGGGACTGCAAAGTCGCATGACAAGTCGTACCCCATGATTTCCAATGAGTACCATTCATATCTGTGCGACTTCAAGTCGCAGCAACTTCAAAGTAGTCCCTGCACTATTGTGGTCCAACTTTGATGCGACTTGAGGTCCATAGACCTCTAGAATACACAGGCATCGTTTCAAGTCACATCAAAACCGTGGCAAAAAAATTACTGCAAAATCGCACCACTTTCAGGTCGCAATAGTGGAAACCTAGCCTTCACACAAAACAAGGTCCATAAAGACATGGATGAGTGAGTTTGGGGTGGAGGAACTTGACTGACCTGCACAGAGTCCTGACCTCAACCCAATAGAATACTTTTGGGATGAATTAGAGTGGAGAGTGCAAGCCAGGCCTTCTCGTCCAACATCAGTGCCTGATCTCACAAATGTGCTTCGGGAAGAATGGTCAAACATTTCCATAGATACACTCCTAAACCTTGTGGACAGCCTTCCCAGAAGAGTGGAAGCTGTTATAGATCCAAAGGGTAGGCCAACTCAATATTGAACCCTACAGACTAAGACTGGGATGCCATTAAAGTTCATGTACATGTAAAGGCAGGTGTCCCAATACTTTTTCCAAGATAGTAGATGTGCAAGATTTGCAATGGTGGTGGGACGCTCCTCCATGAAAAAACGACATTTATATATAATTTGTGGAAGGACATGAGTTATGTTTAACAACACAGGAAAAGTAAACAACCTTTCTACAGGAAGTGGCATGTGTGGGATTTGAACCAATGACCCCAGGTTTGCTAAATAGAAGCACTAACCCATTTGCCACTGTGCTGACATGCTAATGGAGCCTCCACCTCTGTGATGTCAAAGAGTGCTAAGTCCCAGGGGTGCAATAAGTTAATCAATGCAGATGTACTGTGGAAGGCTGGATAACCATTGAACAACCTGTTTCTGGCATATGCCATCTGTTTTGAAGGCTGGTTACAGCTCAGTACTGTGAGCATTCTGCTATAGAACATCTCTCATTTTGAGGCATTTGGCTTGGTAAGAAGCTGCAATTATTGCTGGTGGGGAAATGTTAAGGCTTATTATAGTCCTTGCCCATGAAAAACATATGACACAATTTGCAATGGTGGTAGAACCCTCCGACACATAAATACTAAATTTAGTCAGGAGTTATGTTTAACCCCTTCCCGCCGGTAGGACGTCCATGGACGTCCTAGACTTTGAGGGGGATATCTGAATGGTGCCAGCAGCTAGAGGCACCATTCAGGTATCATTTTTTTCAGCTGGCGATTCTGTACACCACAAGAACAATCATAGCGGCAGTTCAGCTGCTTGATCGTTCTTGTAGGCAGCGGGAGGGGACGTCCCCCCCCTCCCGCCGCCATTCGGCGCTTCTCCCGTGCCGCCCGTACGATCGGCGGCAGGGAGAAGAGATCCGTCGCCGCTGGAGTGTCGTCAGGGAGATGACTGGTGACCATCTGGTCACCAGTCATCTCTATGACCCTCGGAGGACCGGGCGCGATGTTATGACGTCACGCCTGGCCCGGCTTTAGTAAACAAAGCCGTGATCATGGCTGGAAAGGCTGGGATCGGATTTTTTTTTCTGATCTCAGTCTTTCCAGCCTGCAGGAGAGATGTGAGGTCTTATTGACCCCACCATCTCTCCATAAAGAGTACCTGTCACGTACCATTCCTATTACAAGGGATGTTTACATTTCTTGTAATAGGAATAAAAGTGATAAAAAAAAAAAAAAATAAAGACACAGTGTAAAAATAAAAAAAAATACAAGTAAAATAAATAATAATAACAAAAAAAAAATTTAAGTCCCCCGTCCCCGCGTGCTCGCACGCAGAAGCGAACGCACACGTAAGCCCCGCCCACATATGTAACCGGTGTTCAAACCACACATGTGAGGTATCGCCGCGTGCGTTAGAGCGAGAGCAATAATTCTAGCACTAGACCTCCTCTGTAACCCTAAACATGTAACCTGTAAAAATTTTTAAAGCGTCGCCTATGGAGATTTTTAAGTACCAAAGTTTGGCGCAATTCCACGAGTGTTCGCAATGTTAAAGCATGACATGTTGGGTATCAATTTACTCGGCGTAACATCCTCTTTTACAACATACAAAAAAATTGGGCTAACTTTACTGTTTTGTATTTTTTTAATTCACTAAACTGTTTCTTTTTAAAAAAAAAACGCGTTTGAAAAATTCCTGCGCAAATATCGTGTGATATAAAAAGTTGCAATGATTGCCATTTTATTCCCTAGAGTCCCTGCTAAAAAAACATATATAATGTTTGGGGGTTCTGAGTATTTTTCTAGCAAAAAAATGATGATTTTTACATGTAGGAGAGGAGTGTCAGAAATGGCCCGGTAAGGAAGGGGTTAACAACATAGAGAGATCAGACAACTTCGCTACATGAAGTGGCATTTGTGGGACTTGAATCCAGAAACCCAGCACTGGTAGGCTAAAGCACTAAGCTGCTAGCCACCAGGCTGCCACATGTGGATCCCTCCTATACATAAATACACATATATACAGCATTTCTTTGGACATATAGGTGGTTATGTTAGTCAGGAGTTATTCTTCTTGATTTATTCTGTGATATTTGGTGGTTCTTGGTATGTGAGTGTAGAATTGTGATGTTATCCTGATTTTTGGTAATGACGTTTTTATTTCTGATGTTGGTACACATATCACATTTTTTGGGCTCAAATTAGGATCATTTGGAAATAAAAAATAACACAAAATTGTGCCCATATTGAATTTGAAACAGCAATGTTAATGTTTGTGAAGATACCTGTGTAAGTTTGGGAAGAGATTTTTGTGAGATGGACAGCAACAAGTGAAAGTGACAGAGAAAAATATATTTTACCAAAACATGAAAACATTACACATCTAGCATTCTAAAAAACATAATTGCAGGGACAATTTCTTTGAGAGAAAGATACATTTCATCTCAACAAGAATAGGATTTCTTTGGGGGAGTTAAAACTGTAACATTAGAATCAATGACTGAAACTTACATTGGACTATATAGCACAAATTTGCACTCTCAAGAAGGCATATTAGCCACACACGGATGTGCAAGTTCACTATAGCGCCCTATAAAAAAGGCATGGGCATTAAAATGAAGGAATTTTCTGGGTTGAGCATGTTCAGTTGTGCTGATGAATAGTCGGAGAAAAAGGGGAAATTTAGCTCTTTTCAGACTTTCAATCATATTTCAGGTTATACATCACTTTTTTTTTTAAACAATTTAAAAGCAGATCATCATTAAACAATATACCACATTTTTAAGAACCATTTAGGCAATCATATTATGCTCTAAACATTATTTCCATGTGTAATTTCCTTGCTTCTACCACGTCTAGTTTTTGAGTCAGTTTCTGTTGTCTGGGTGCTATAGTGAATTTGATTCTGGGAGTATTTTATCCCCCAGTGCTATAGTGATTTCCACTTCACACTAATTAGCTCGATTATGCGATTCTGCGAGTTAAAATTCCCGTGAAGGCAGAATCGCGCTATAGTAAATGACCCCCAATATGAGAAAATTGGATGAACAATCATCCTATTTTCCACGAAGGTGCGTATCATGATGGAACCAAAAATTTTATTAACTTATACGAAAATTTTTGAATGACAAAGCAAATGCTGGCAAACCTAGCTGCGTACTAGCGTATTAGCAGAAGAAGTAATATAGTGCATGTGACCCGTGTAGCCAAGTCCACCAAATTAATTTGAATATTTCTGTACAATTGCTTTGCACATTGAACAAGAATTGGACATTATGTTAACTTACAATAACATTTTTCTAGCTTGTTTATTTTTTGTCTGAACAGTTGGAATCGTCTGTCAAAAGCAGTATATTAACGAAAAGATAATCAACCAATTTTTCCTCTTACGGAGATGTTCTTTTTTTACTATGTGTTCTGGTCATTAGGCTGGCTTAATATCTGGTTTATTCTCCCTCATATACAGTACATCTCATAATAGCCTTCTTTCTAACTTTTTTATATTAGACTTGCATATGGATCTAAACCTGACCTAAACAAAGAACAAGAGATCTGAAGTTCTTGTAGCATAACTAAATACTTACAGCCCATTCCTTTTGAATGGTCTGGCAGTGCATTCTAAAGCATATCTTTATTTATTTATTTTTTATTAGTGAAGCCCAGAAGTTATAAAAATAAAAAGGCAGTTCTAGCTCCCCTTTAAACCAGAGCTGTCCTTCACAGAATGTCTTCACCATTACAAGATGCCTCTGGTTTTCTGGGTTAAATAACATATAGTGATCGCCTTTTACTGTTCCTATATCTTAGTTGAAGTTTGTTGGTACACCCTTATCGGCCTGAGAACAGCAAGCTTTTTAGATAGCCTGGTTTGCACATTGGTGCATGGGTTGGCAGACTGCCATTAATCTCTAAGGCTGTTTGTTCTCATGCTCTTGTCTAGGTGAGGAAACATGGGCAGAATAGAAGCAAGGCAGTGGCAGCTCCAAGCAGGCCATAAAGCAGTAAAAACCTTTAAACTTGAAGGTATGCTGGTCTTATAGTAATTATTGTTGCCAAGACTAAGGCAAGCCATAGATGATGCAATTTTCTTTCCTGCAACCAGAAGAACACTTGATTCCCCCATCAGCATAGTCAGTGCACATGGGGGAATCGCTCCCGCTGAGCTATATTGTTCTTTTGGCAGAAAGCCATTGCTCCCGGGAGAACACAGTGATTGTTTCTAGCGGATATAACTGCTGGCAATAATTGCATGTAGAAATCCAACTTGCTGATTGTATGGACTGACTTGGGTGCAATCAGCCTGCCCATAGATGGTTCGAATCTCAACCGGTGCCTGCTGAATCTGCTGAGCTTTGAACAATCTATGCCGGGCTTAAGGGTCAGTATTTGTGAGGTCCTTTATTCATAATCTGTTAGCTTTACAACGTTTATACATTTGATTAACAGACAAATGTTCTTCAAGAACAAGACTATGATCAAATAAATAGGAACAGGAAAAAATGCAAAACTGCTTCTAATACAGGGTATTTCTGTTGCTCATGAAAGTTAGTGCAGATCTCATAAGCAAAACAACAAAGTATAAATATGTCTTCTATTTTTGATGATAGTAGCAGTGCCCTTCATATATCTCTTCTCCAAACTGAATTGTTTTTATTTAAAATATTGCCCTTTTTTCCCTGTGCCTAGAAGACAACCACGGGCAAATGAGTTCACTGTGTCTAGAGGAAGGTCAGAAACTTCATTTACTTGACATTCTCCTTAGTCACAGTCACAGCTGTTCGGCTGAAGCCTGTGGAGTGAAGAATCAAATAGATACATTATTAACAGTCTCAATCAGACACAAGTAGGCAACTGCCAAGTTACAGTACCAATTAGGAGTCAGGGGATGCTATGGGCGCTGTTGCTAGGTGATAGGCCTATTTCCCTAGAATAAATGAAGTTTTGCAAGATCATAGATTTCTGCAAACAATGGAAAGCTTTGGACAGTGCAATCCATTTCCTTCACAGCAGAAATAATTGTCAGACTTTAAGGCAATGTAGTTAGGCGTTGAATATAGGAAATGGTAGAATATAGTTAATCTTGCATAGGAAAGGTTTAGAGCATAGAAAAAAATATTCTCAAATAACAAGATCTGTTGGGTCTTATGTCTGAGATCTGGAGCAGAAGTAAAATAGGATGGTTGCCTGTGACAACCTGCCCAGTTGTTTTATTTCAAGCCTCATTGTATAAATCAAACCAGGAACCTGGCTAGATTTCATGAACAGGAATATTTCTTGGACCAGCTTCATGAATCATTTCATCAGCTATGCAAATCACACTGGCTCATGTAAAATACCCCTATATATATTCTGAAAGGCTCAGCTATTGGATATTGGCCTACAATAACAATTTTGAGTGTGATTAGAATGAGCTTCATACTGTTAATGTTAATAGTATATGGCACACCAAATGCCATACAAGTAGTAAAATCTGTCAACATGACTCCTCTTTGCCCTGGCCTCACTTCTTTATTGTTTTATTGCAGTTTCATGCTGTATTAATATTTGACTGGCTTTGTGCTGGACTTCTGATCCTGCTGGGGAAATGTGTTTCTGCTTTCATAGCCAAAGCCCATTGTCAGCTGAGGCCAGCAATGCCACTGCAGTGCCAGTTTATAGAGCCAGAATGTGACTGCTGCATCCATCTCAAACTACATAGCTCTAGGCTGTTGCTGTTACACTGCTATTACTTTGGTTTAGAACTTATATTACGTGCTCACTACTGTTGTAAAGGATCCATACATATTATGTTCCCATTGTCTTCTACTTGTTATATTGACAGGACTACCAATTAGCTGTGCACTGGGCCCCATGGATGATGTCAGTATATTATGTGGTCTGAATGGAGTTGAACATAAGGCAGAACTCCAGTCAAAAATAACAAGATAAAAATGAGTAGATCATTGAAAGACAAAATAACAAAACCAGCCATTGCTGCAATATTCACCTTTAATACAGAGATCTCCAGTATCATACTTTTTTCTGCACTAAATATTTTTAGTCTGATGGCCTTCATCTTCCAGCCCACATCTTCAGAGACCTGGGCAGTGGAGGGAGAAGCAGCACAGCGATGAGCTCATCTCTCTGTGCCTCTGTTTTTTCTTTCTATCAGCATACTTCCAGCACATAAACTGATTGGCTTCTTGAACTGCTGCTTAAACTCTCATACTCCAGCTGTTTTGTACTGCGACTGTAAGAGGCTGATACCAGGTCAAGTTCAAATAATTACCCTGCTTGCATCTAAACATACATTTAAGGATGTATAAAGCTGTATTAATATATGTCTTTTGTAAATATAGAAACTTTGGAGCTTAAGAAAAAGGGGGGGGGGGCTCTGGGAGGCAGCTGCAGCACAGCAGGTTTTCCACCTTAATGCATACAATGCATTATGGTGAAAAACCATGAGACTTTACAACTCCTCTAAGTGATACACTCTATTGACTAACTTAAAGAGTAACTCCACTTCGTTGAAAAAAAAACATTCCCCTCTAGGTGATCTGTGTATGTTGCACGGATTTTAACCCCTCGGCGCCGACGTGACACAAATATATGGTCCCACTGCACTGTGCTTTTTGGCGTGGGTCAATTCGCATATTTGCGTTCCTCCCTTTGTACTGAGGGTGCATCGCATGGTGCGGCATATAAACACAGTGCAGCCGCGGCTCCCCAATTTTAGGCACGTTGTATGTGTCTAGTGGATCTCCCCTTAC
>BLSH010351731.1:1083671-1100437 GCA_018402905.1 Glandirana rugosa | reverse complement strand
CTTTGGATCGGACTGCAAGGAAGAAAGAAACCCTTCCCCAAGGAGCCTGATGACCAAACACCCGAAGGGTCTGGTGGTCTCCACTTTGCAGTGGACACCGTAAATCCCGATATATCAGAAATTCCCGGAAAAGGTTCAGTACCTATACACTCCCCACTTATTTCTCTCACAGTAATTCCCATATCCGAGATAACACAACACCCCCATACTCCCTGCTGTTCCTCCAATTCTGACGCAGTACCAGTCTGGTCCCCTATCCCTGATACACCCTCCTGACTTCATTGTCGTTCCTCGGGTTCCTACGATCATGTACTAGTTAAACTCTCTTACAAAACACACCTACACTCATCACAACTCGCTTGGGCCTGACATTGCAAGCCCAGGCATGGCTTGAAAGCCCACAGGCACCGTGCCTGGGCCTGGGCCTGTAAAGTTTTTAGCAACCCGAACGATTTTTGAAATGTCCGGGTCCGGGTCCGTGCCACGGACACCCGAAAGTTCGGTACGGACCCGAACGTTACAGTCCGGGTTCGCTCAACACTACTCACATCCACACAAAACATTCTCTCAAATTGATCATGTACTAGCATCCTTGGGCTCCTTGCTGTTACTTCAGTCCTCCCACATAGTCCCTATCCCCTGGTCTGACCATGACGCAGTCTTAACCTCCTTGTCGTCCCTCATACCCCCACAACACAATAGAGCCTATACCCTTAATGACACTCTCTTTATTCACCCCTCACATATCCATGACTTGGAAAAGGCCCTTAAAGACTATATAGCCCTAAATGCCACAGGTGACGTTTCACCTCTGGTGGTCTGGGAAGCCCACAAACCAGTAGTCCGAGGAACCCCTTCCCAAAGAAAGAAGGAACGTCAGGCTAGGTTTCTGACCCTAGAACAAGCCTTTGTACAAGTGCATGCCACTTTTCAAACCTCCCAGACTCCTAATAACAAAGACAAACTTGACAAAGCTAAAATAGAATTAGATCTTTTCTTAACAGACTCACCACCGGATATATATGAAAGCCAACAAACCAGATACCTTCTCTCTCCGCACCCTTGAAAAAACATATAAACCTATTTGTTTAAAAATGGCCCAAAATTCCTACACCAGCAACCCCCGTAAAAATCCTCCAAATCTTTCGTAAGAATCTCTCAGAATTATATTCTGCTCCACCCACTATAGATACTACAATACGAATCACTGACTTACTAGAGCCACTTCAGATGCCCACATTAACAGAAGCCCAACGAGCACAATTAGATCAACCCATCTCTGAAGCAGAAATCCCAAAAGCCATTAAAACACTGAAAAACAACAAGCGTCCTGGCCCTGATGGCTTCACAGCCGCCTACTACAAGCGTTTCACTGACATCTTGGCCCCACTCCTGACGGACGCTCTTAACTCAATTATCCAAGGTAAGCTCTTTACCCCAGACTCATTGAGGATACCTCATGGACCAATTTCCATCCTATTTCAATACTAAACAACGATATCAAATTACTTGCAAAAGTTCTAGCCTCACAACTCAACACAATCATAGGCTTCTTGATTCATAAAGATCAAGTAGGCTTTATGCCCTCGAGACAAGCAGGAGACAACGTACGCAGAGTAGTCCTTTTGACACATTTGGCTCGCACCCGACAAATTCCCACATGTCTCCTTTCTCTGGATGATAACTGATGAATACTACTCCAGACAGTTCATGTAGAAGGAGAAAGAAGGTAAGTATATAGTCCCAAAATGGTGAGTAATGGATGAATTGGAAAAACTCCACCAATACGCCGTTCACTCCAATCCCATGTGTTAGTGTGATCCACCACCAAGTGCAATGAACACTTACCGAAAGACGGTAACAACCAGCGTATGGAAACCTCTTGCGGGGATAACACCTCTAATAAGTTGAAATGGATAGCCAAGTAAGGGTTGCCAAATTCAATCCGGATAATGTGCACCAAAGGTCCAAAATCCAGATCGCCACCGATATGCCACCATAAAGACTCAATCATCCATGCAAGGAAACAAAGGTCTCGCTATAGCATAAAATCTTTGTAGAATTTATTAAAAAGCAGTATAAAAACTTACATCATGTGCAGTAACCATGAGCTCATCATACGTGACGTTATTAGCATTGTTCAGGAGGATCACAAACCCAACGCGTTTCGTAACCAATAGGATGTCTTCTGGGGTGTGACACCCCAGAAGACGTCCTATTGGTTACGAAATGTGTTGGGTTTGTGATTCCCCCTGAATAATGCTAATATTAAACTTAAAATTCAGTCAGATATAAAAAGTACCCCCCTGGGTCTACTGAAGCCAGGGTGTGACCTCCAGAGGTAGGGGGCAAGCTAGCATTTACCCCAGGGCTGAGTCGATGGCTATAATGGGGAGTTTGGAACAGAAATTTGACGCCAGTCTCTTTTGATATTTTCAAAGCTTCAATGCAGAACTTGAAAGGAGGTAGTAGGAGAGAGTGTTAGGGGTCTCAGATACCAGTAGCAGATCATTTACAGACTCCTTGGATCTAGAAAAAGTACAGATTCACAGTACCAGAACCTTTAAGCTGATCCAGTGATACTGCAAACACATTTTAGATGTAGGTGCATCCTTCAAATGAGTCACCAGGCGCTCCTGAGAGACCAGCCTTTATCCTGGCTCTCACTAGTAAGGGCCCTCCCCTGGATCTTCTCAGCTTTCCTTGGTTTCTTCCACACTGGGAAAGACAGCCTAAGGACCTCCTCAGGATTAGTACGCCCCAGACAGGCTTCTGGGCCTACTTGCAGAGCTCACTTTAGCTGCATGTCCTCAGACCAGGAGAGCCTGAGGTAAGAGAGAACGAGCACATGGCCCGTCCAAATATATATCCTCTCCCAGAATGCGCCAGTGGTAATTGAGATTAGAGAAAGACCAGATAGACTGTATAATCAGTCTGAGCTATCTACAACCCAGCCAAAACTAAATTTACCTTATAGCCCCAGTTTAGGACTAGGGGGCTACATATAAAAGGCTCTATATTCAGTAAATCCTTATAATATGTATTTTTCTAATGCAAGCAGTGCAAGAACCTGAATTTGACTTGGTATCAGTCTCTTGGAGTCCCTGTACATCAGGGCTCAGACTGAAAGTGGAAGAAGCTGAACAAGTAGCCAATTAGTTATTCTGCAGTGCTTATGTGTTAACAAACAAAGTGTTAAAAGGAGGAAAGAGCAGAGTGACGGAGAAATGAGTGCATTAGAGTGCAGCTTTCCTTTTACTGTCTGGTCATAGGCTGGAGCAGGGACAAGACCTGTAAAGACAGTGGCATGCTATGTTGCAGAGCTGTGTAAGCCTGAAAACTGAAAAAGGCAGAAATACAAATCCAAAATGGCAGAAAAACAACTCCTATATACAGTATCTCACAAAAGTGGTACACCCCTCACATTTTTGTAAATATTTATTATACCTTTTCATGTGAGAGCACTGAATAAATGACACGTTGCTACAATGTAGAGTAGTGAGTGTACAGCTTTTATAACAGTGTAAATTTGCTGTCCCCTCAAAATAACTCAACACACCGCCATTAATGTCTAAACCGCTGGCAACAAGAGTACATCCCTAAGTAAAAATGTCCAAACTGGGCCCAAAGTGTCAATATTTTGTGTGGCAACCATTATTTTCCAGTACTGCCTTAACCCTCTTGGACATGGAGTTCACCAGATCTTTACAGATTGCCACTGGAGTCCTCTTCCACTCCTCCATGAGGACATCATGGAGCTGGTGGATGTTAGAGATCTTGCACTCCTCCACCTTCCATTTAAGGATGCCCCACAGATGCTCAATAGGGTTTAGGTCTGGGAACATGCTTGGCCAGGCCATCACCTTTACCCTCAGCTTCTTTAGCAAGGCAGTGGTCGCCTTGGAGGTGTGTTTGGGGTCGTTATCTTGTTGGAATACTGCCCTGGGGGTCACTTTTGTGACATACTGTATGTATTTCATCTGGGAATTTCGCTGTTTGCCTAGGATTGATCATTAAACTCTTCCAGCCACTGTAATGCATATATGTGGCGCATATATGCGGAGCAGGTCGGCCTTAACGTTCAGCCACCACACATATTCATCCATGGGGGTCCAAAGTTGTGTGCTAAGAGCGTGATCACTGATTTTACTTACAGCCCCCAGGCTCTGTTTTTGATCGGTCCTCTGTGAAAGCCAGTTACAGTGGTCACATGATTAGCACACTGCCTACATCTCCCGGCATTAGGACCCACCCTAAAGAGCCTCCCAAAGGGGGCAGGAAGGGGTTAAGGATTGGGACATAACAGTATTTTATCTTGTCATTGGTGTATGTAAGCATCCAGTTCCACTAACGTAAAGGTATATTTTTCCTAAGGCATTAAGGTTTGTAGGCCATGAAAGAGTTTTTACTATGCTGTGAACATAATGCCTGGTTGTACATAGACTTCAGGAGATATGAGCTATAAGGAGCCTAATCAGATGCTGTAAGGTTATTAGCAAGAATTTATTCCCCTGTTGCCACACTCCCATTCTTTAAAAATCTCTGAAAGATATTTAGAGCAGGAAGGCCGGCATGGTGCTCATTATGCCATCTGAAGCCTAAATTCCTGCAGTGTTGGAAAACTGGCAGGTTGAAACCTAGGGTTTTTTATTTAATCTATTCAGTTGGTCTATGAAAGATTGATTGTTATCATTCTTCCTCTTATTATTATTTAAATTAGATTTTTATAAAGTAAACCTCCAAGACTTGCTTTTCTGTGAATGCTGGGAAATGCTTCCATTATGTTTTGTTAGGATCAGAATGGCTCATCAGAGTCTGGGAGTATTCCACAATTTGCCTCATTCAGGGCTTTATTTGCTGAAGTGTGACCTGTCACCTCTCTCTGGGCTGCTCACTAGCCCCAGTTGTGCCCATCTATTTACAGAACTCATTCAGCAGCTTTGGCAGATAAAAGAGTATCAGTCCAAACCTGCTGGAGAGCCATATCACCTGAGTTGTTCCATTGTTGTGTACCATCCATCCAGCCAGATTAATTGTACTTTTCATGACTGTTGTCCTGCTGTCTGCACAGACACATAGCGGCAGCACCATGCATGTCTAATATGTAACCACAGTGATGCTGAAATCCTCTAATGGCCCATTTAGCCTCTAGGACACAGCACTACATGTTTCTGTAACACATTTTGCTGTATATTTTGACATGTGTGACTTGCAGTACTGGAACCATGCAGGCGGACACATGATAACTCAGCAGGTAGGATGCAAGATGTTCCAACTAGTTGCAATTTAGCTAGGTAGAAACATGTGCTATAGAAAAGAATGACTTTCCATTTGTTTAAATATTTTATCTTCAGTGCAAAATTCTGAAATACACATGCACGCTATTAACGTATTCTTAGGAAGCCGAGATCCTTGCACATCATTTGGCTTGTGAGAGGTAGTTTGGCTTTTTCATAGGGCCAGTGTTACCATGGTTAGGGTTCATGTTATCTTCAAGGTGACAAATGCACCATAGCTTCCTCATTAAAAATGCAGTTGCTGTCTTCACTATCTTTTTGATACCTCTTCTTCATACAGACATCGAGCAAAGGTGTGAAAGATGATCTTTGCATTAAAGCAATAGGTAAAACAATGTATCTTTAGTGATTTAAATATGCTTTGCTCAATCTATAAAAAATAGATATGAAAGCTTTTAAAACTATTTGTCTTGCTACAGAAAACCTGAATAAAAAATATGATCAAAAACGGGTTTTACCCAAAATTTCCCTATTTTTTTATGCTTTCTAGGAATAAACCACCAGTTAACCACTTAAGGTCCGCCCTATGGTAGTTTTACTTCTACAGGGTGGCACCTCTGCACCGGATCACATATGTATACATGATCCGACTCTTCTGAGTAGGGGGCGCATATGCGTGCCTCTGGCGGCTTACTCCCTCTATGTTTACACACAGCGGCAGCCAATCGTTGGTTACCGTAGACTCAATATCTGCCGGCACCCGCCAATTATCAGGCAGAGAGACAGAAAGGCATTCTGTCTATGTAAACAAGGCAGATTGTCATTCTGATAGGCGGCAAGGGATGGAATTGGAGACAGGGAATACATTCTATCTCTTCCCCTAGTAAAAACACCTCCCACTGTTCACATAAACACTGCCTAGGCACACAGTTAACCCCTTGATCGCCCCTGATGTTAACCCCTTCCCAGCCAGTGTCATTAGTACAGTGACAGTGCATATTTTTTTAGCACTGATCACTGTATTAATGTCACTGGTTCCCAAAAAGTATCAACAGTGTCAGTTAGTGTGAGAATGTCCGCCGCAATATCACAGTCCCACCATAAGCCACTGATCGCCCATATTTCAAGTAAAATAAATAAATAAATTTATCACATAGTTTGTAGACGCTATAACTTTTGCACAAACCATTCAATAAACACTTATTAGAATTATTTTTTAACCAAAACTGTTTAGCAGAATACATTTGGCCTAAATTAATGAAGAAATTAGATTTTCTTACTTTTTTTGTTTATAGTGCAAACATAAAAAACACAGAGGTAATCAAATACCACCAAAAGAAAGCTCTATGTGTGGGGTAAAAAAGGACATACATTTTATTTGGGTACAGCGTCGCATGACCATGCAATTGTCAGTTAAAATAACGCAGTGCTGTATTGCAAAAAATGGCCTGGTCATGAAGGGGGGTTAAATCTTCAAGAAGTCAAGTGGTTAAAGCCTTTTTAACCATGCCCACTTACAGTAAGCCCCACCCACTCTCTGCTGCTTAGGGTACCCCCTTGAAATCATTCCCTATGTCAGCCTTTTTCAATCAGGGTGTCAAGGCACTCTGCCTTGAGGTTTTTCTTGAGGGGTCCCTTGGCAAAATGCCTAAAAATTGTCCAAAAATGATATGCAAGCTGGAATGTGGATGAAGGCTGCCTTTTAATTACACTAAGTTATAGGTTTTTATATTGTGCCCCATTACAACCTTCTAGCTACCTGTGTCCTAACGACAAATGGCGTCATCAGTTGATAAGGAGGATGTCAGTCACCTGCATAGCATTCTTGGTTGACCCTCCCTTGCACCTCTCCATCAGCGTTGGGGTCACATTAGCTGAGTGATGGAGAAAAACAGGGAGGGAGAAGAGAAACATTGAAATACTAGTCAGTATCAGTTTGCTTTGGAAGAATAAATCACCTCTAACATTGGGTGTCCTACTTGGATAGAATAGTGTTTACATTTTAGAACTGGGCGCCTTGAGACTGTCCATCATTTTCATGATCCTAGTCTCTACATGTCCTGCAGTGGTACAGGGACCAGTGGAAGAAAGCAGCAGTAAGGAACTCAGGCACCAGACATACTCCAATGTAAAAAAAATGTTATAAGCTAATTTCTTCAAGACAAAAAGTTTGGTAGCGAGGGCAGTGGGACAAGTAAGTATTAATTCTTTTCTTTGCACGGTGGATTTTTTTTATTACATTTTTAAAAAAAATAACAGAGTTGCTTTAAACAAGATCAAACACATACTATAATTAAATTGCTCTAGATTGCTCTAGATTGCTCTAGATTGCAAGCTCATTCAGGCACGATCCTCTTCTCTTTTTATGTGTTGTCTTTGTTGCTTGGAATTTACATTTTAAAGATTTTTTTTTATCTGATTTAATATGTTGATGCTTTATAAAAAAAAGAACCGTCATCTACTAGTGTAGATTTCATAATATGTGTATGAAGCCCCATTTATTAACTAGACTCTGACAACTATAGCATAGACATAAAAGTTCATGTGGATTTGATTAATCTGCAACCTTACAATGCCTAAATGTCAGATCTCCTTGAACAGCAGTCAGACAGATCAATGCCCTATGGAATACTAAAATAATTCTCATTTTCTAACAAAACTGTTGGGATGGAAGATGAAACCCAACACACATGTCAAGTAAGTGATGTTTTCCTGTTTTTGCCTGCATCAACACTTTAGCAAGTCTTTTAAATTGATAAGTGTAGTTTTATTATCCATAAAAGACCATATTTTTGAGCGGTCAAGGATTTAGCAAATGAAACACCCTGGGAGCTCAATTAAATAGTTTCATTTAGTTTCCATTTTAAATTGTTTATTAAAGTCTATATAGTAATGGATTTGCACATATTATAGCTGTTTTAACTAGGCCAGCAGGTTTTCTGCTTTATTTGGTAATTACGTACACAAGCAGCTCACTATACAGATGGAAAGTACTGTTAAAATGAATAATATAAGACTGTTGAGAGCAGGTTTGTTTGTACTCTGGGTACTATTAAAAAATACAAAATAGAAATGTAAAGTACGTTGATGAAAAAACCCTACACCACATGTGGCGAATTGCCAACAGGGAGTTAGATTTTCTATCAGAATAAAAAGCATAGGATATCATTCTGTTTTTATTATAATGTGAGTGCACTCCCAAATGTCTGTTTTTATCCAACAGGGATTAATAAAGAATATTGATATTTATATTTGAATTATTAAAATCATTCCGTTTTATGTAATAATCTAGGAGTACTGTGAGTGCATAGATGTCTTAAAACCCAACCCCAGGTTCTGAGCTCAAATGGTCTACCCTCTTCCCCAAAAGGACTCCACTTTTTTTTTCACTTAATGCGTATCTTTGGTCACTTGACTTATTAGGTTTTTTCCTCATCAGTCCTGATAAGCAGTCCTGAATGATGCAGAGATTAGTGCTAATGTGATGACTTCAGTGATGCTTTCTGCAGCAATACACTGTGAGTGCATTGTCATTCAACCCAGAAGACTGAGGCCATCTTGTGCTTTAGATTGAATAAAAAAAGGTTGGCCAGAGTTGGACTTTAAGGCCTCATACACACGGACGTTTGCACAAAAATAAGCAAAATGCAGAGCCTGATGTCAGGGGAAAAGACTGACGTTTTGCTTGGCGTTTTGCATTGACGTCAATGCACGTTTTCTCACACTAGCTTTTTGCGGCGTTTTCTGCCTCTATTCAAAATCAATGGTTCCCTATGGGAGCCCATTGATTTGAATAGAAGCTGCACCAGAAGTCGGATCGCGGTGATCCAACTTGCGGCGCGACTTGTCTGCTAGGTGTCTTAAAGGGAAACCCCCGCAAAAAAATTGCATGGGGTCCCCCCCCAGAGCATACCAGGCTCTTCGATCTGCCATGGATTTTTAAGAGGGGCACCCACGCCGAAAAAACGGCGTAGGGTCCCCCCCCAAAATCCATACCAGACCCTTATCCGAGCACGCAGCCTGGCAGGCCAGGAAAGGGGGTGGGGACGAGCAAGTGCCCCCCCCCTCCTGGACCGTACCAGGCCGCATGCCCTCAACATGGGGAGTATGGGTGCTTTGGGGCAGGGGGGGCTCTGCGCCCCCCACCCCAAAGCACCTTGTCCCCATGTTGATGGGGACAAGAGCCTCTTCCTGACAACCCTGGCCATTGGTTGTCGGGGTCTGCGGGCGGGGGCTTATCGGAATCTGGAAGCCCCCTTTAACAAGGGGGCCCCCAGATGCCGGGCCCCCCACCCTATGTAAATGAGTATGGGGTACATCGTACCCCTACCTATTTACCTAGGGGGAAAAAGTGTACAAAAAAAAACACTACACAGCTTTTTAAAATATTTTATTAAATCCGCTCCGGCATCTTCTCCCCTCTCTTCTTTCTTTGGCTCTTTTGCGGGGTCTTACTTTACTACTTTTTTAGTCACTGACCTCAAACATGCATATGGCCTGCAAAGTGAAAGCAGAGCCTGACAGATCTAAAAAATTAAAGTTTGCCATTTAAGTTGTGGCTGTCAATTTTATTTAGTTGGTTACTTTTTACAATACAGTATGTATACAGTACTTTTTATTTTTTACTAATAAACATGTAATACAAAGATTCCAAAAGCACTATAGGCTAGATAAAGAGACATCAAATCAGAGGTGGTTCTTTTTCAGAAACAGTTGCTTCTCACTGAAACTTGGAATGAGCCATCTTCTTCTGGTTTATCTTGGTCTGTCTATCTCTGTAAAACAGGTCATATGTGGAGAGAGCAATTAAGGAAGCACAGAACTTTACCTTCTAACTGAATACATAGAAATGAAATAAATACATGGAAATGTTCTTACTTTTTGTGGAATCTCCATGTTGTAAAGAACAGCCTGACCCCCAATGTGCTATTTCATTTTTGATGGCTTACTACAGGCCAGTTGGTAAAATACAGTGTTGGAACTTTATGCTTCATGAATCTGCCACAATACCAGAGGTAACCAGCCAGTGGTGTTGCAGTTGAAATTTGCTTTGCTGTTTGGTGGACCCTTTCCATGTGAACCATAATAGTACATGGAAAGAAGAGAGTTTTCCTGGAAAGTCTTACTAATACATGTTGTAATTCATATTAGGTAGGTAGGTGTATTCATAGTAGGTCCATATTTAAAAAATAGTTAAGGATAAAACTACCTTGCACACTTAGACATTATTATTGGTGGCGTGTCCAGTATAGGAGATCATAATTAAATTATTTTTGTGGAATTTTTTACATTGCAATGTGAAATAATGAGCTACTACTTTCAGAAAAGACTAAAATATCACAACATATCTTAGTATCTTGTCTAAACAGGTTTGGTATTCAGGGGACTTTGCTTCAGGGGTGGTAAATGAAACATTGGAATCTGTGTTCTCCTTCTTGGATTACTTAGAAGTAATTATATCATGTTCATTGCAACCATGATTCAGCTCTTTCCATAACCCCATTCACTTTGGACTTTTAAAAGGGAAGTGCCCTTACAGCATATTACAACCCAACTAAACATTTAATTTATATTAGCTAAATACATTCCAGGTGCTTAAAAAAAAAGAGATTTACAAAGGCATACAGTTAGTTTCCTTTAGTCATTCGTCAGCCAAAATCTGAGTAGAAAACCATGTCCCCTGGTAACCTGCTGTAGCGTAGGACCTTTGCTGTCTGTGTGGAAGCAGTGGTCTCTCTGCAGATTCTGATTCTTCCACGTACAGCTAGAGCTCTCCAGTTGGCCCTGAGCATGTGTTTTGTTGATTGCAGAGCAATAGGTCATGCTCAGCAGGGGGTGGGCCAGACCTTTGTAGAGAGACCACTGATTCCACACAGAGAGCAAGGGTCTTTCTATACAGTGTGATGGTGGCGAACAGGCTTTTCTACTTGGGCAACTATAAGACTTTATACACCTTTTGTTCTAATGTACCTAGAATGCATTTTGTGATTTCATCTGAACGTTTAACAGCACTTTAAATACATGTACATTCCTTTTGATTATGTTTAAGCCCCCGTTCACACTGGTGCGACTTGTCATGCAATTTGACAGGTCCAAATCACAGGACAAGTCGCATCCTATTGTCGGCAGTGGAACTGTTCAAATCGTTGTGACTCCGACTTTGTGGTGCCACAACGATGTCCAAGTGAAGTCGCACGATTTCAAAGTCGGATCCAATGTAAATGGTGGCTTAGTGTTAAACTTCTGTCAAATTAATAGATTTGAAAGTAGTGAAAATATGTTTTTTTTTTTGTTATTTAATCAACAGAATCATCCCTTGTTTGTGGGTTAAAGTTGTTACACCGGCGCCCTAAACGCATTATTGGGGGGAGAAATTCCTTACGGTAAGTTGATTTTCAAAGTAACACATTCATTTAAATTGTTAAAAGGAGCACATATAATTTGTTTTACATTTACACAGATTATATTTACTGTGCATGAGGGGTTACCATGTGTTAGAACAAGGAGATATGGTTAAAGCGGAAGTCTGTCTATCCCTGCAAAAAATTAAAAGCCAGTAGCTACACATACTGTAGCTGCTGACTTTTAATATTAGGACACTTACCTGTCCTGGAGTCCAGCGATGTCAGAACCGCAGCTGATGTTTCCATCAGCTGTCGGGTGCTGCCACCGCCATTGTGGGTAAGGGGACCCCGCAGTGTAGCATTACAGCTACTGCTCATGTACTCTGCTCCTCACTCCTACTGTCCTGGTGGCGGAGGAAGGTGGAGGGAGCCGAGCCGCTGGCATAATTCGCCGCAGTCCGGACTCCCGGGAGTGGGGACAGCTTACCTGTCGAAGACAGGTATCCGCTCCCCCCTCTCCCCCGAAAGGTGCCAAGTGTGGCACCGGAGGGGGGGAGGATTCTGATAAGTGGAAGTTCCAATTGTGAATGTAACTCCGCTTTAAGCACACAGGAGACACAGAACGACCTGGCTCACCCAATTCTGGTTTCTCCAGGGCAGAGTAAGATGCACTGATGGCAGCCCATAGGGGGGTATTTACTAAAACTGGAGAGTGCAAAATCTGGTGCAGCTCTGCATAGAAACCAAGCAGCCCCTATTTTGTTTTTGTCAAAGCTTAATTGAACAAGCTGAAGTTATAAGTTGATTGGCTACCATGCACAGCTGCATCAGATTTTGCACTCTCAAGTTTTAGTAAATCAACCTCATAGTTACTACTTCATAGAGGAATATTTGCCATCTTGTAGTGGTGGCATAATTGAGAAAAGAAACACTACTAAATAAAGTAGCGAAAAAAAATGCAATAAAAAAAAAAAAAAAATAAAATAACAATCACATTGTCTAACCACCTATAAGTACAAATTTTAATACAGGTATAATAAAATAACATTTTTGCTTGCTCAAATCTGAGCTTTAGGCCTGGTAAGTATTTTTAATTAAAGGGGTTGTAAAGTCCCTGGGCTTTTCACCTTAATGCATTTCTATGCATTAAGGTGAAAAACCTATTTAGTGCTGCAGCCCCCCCAGAGCCCCCCTTTACTTACCTGAGCCTGAACCGATCCCTCACCAGGGACACCCCTTGTCCCTCTAGCTGCCGGCTCCGGTCCTGATTGGATGGATTGATAGCAGCGCAGCCATTGGCTCCCACTGCTGTCAATCAAGTCCAGTGACACGGGAGCCAGGGGCGGGGCTGAGTCCCACTGTATGTGTGAATATACACAACAGCAAGACTCAGGAGCATGCCCGCATGGGTGACAACCAGGGAAAGCGCTTCCTTAGTGGGTCACTCAATGCAGAGGAGGAGTCAAGATCGCCACAGAGGGACCCCAAAAGAGGAGGATCGGGGCCACTCTGTGCAAAACCGCTGCACAGAGGAGGTGAGTATAACATGTTTGTTATTTTTTTTTTTATAAAAAACAGCAGCCTTTAGTATCAAATTAATCTTTTGTCCTGCTCATGAATCTGTGTAATTCAAGTAGAAGTCAAGCAAGTTTTAAAGGAAACTTATACTAGGGATAATACTTCTACAGTCATTGCTGCCATCCTACTAAGAATACTAATTGCATGGCTGTCTCTGGTTTCAATACTTAATGTTATTGACCTTGAGCCAACATACTGATCAGAAAGTCAGAGTACATCAGATCTTCTAATCTGCATACTTGTTCTAGCTTGGGACCTACAGAGGTATTCAAACCAGTGGATGAGCATGACAGCCAGTCAGTTTGCGTTTATAGAAAGAGAGGTCAACATAGACAGTTTCCTCATGATATAAAATTAGAAAATCTGTTGTTGTGCCCTTTCAGAGTAAAGTATTAAAGTAGAACTATGGTCAAATTGAAGAAATCAATATGTTATGCACCTATACAGTCTTTTAAACATGTAATTGATTGTTATGCAAAAAGCAAGGATGGTGAGATATCTACCTTGTCTCCTGCTCTCATGTGCACTTCCTTTAGTGAGATGACAACTTTATTTCCTGGTTTTCGAATTGCCTGTGTTGAACAGCACACATGATGTCCCCATTTGTGTCTATCTCTCTCTACAGAAATGTCCTGACATCACTGGGGGAGGGACTCCTATATCCATGGAAATCTCAGCCATTCATTCTACATACAAGTCCAGATTAGGCTCTGCCCATAATTGACCCATGAAGCACTGCTCACTCCCAACTTTGCCTGTCCACTACTCTGTCTATACAGCCAGCTGCTAGGTTGGATTTTGTTCTGCCAGTTTAAAATTACCAGAGGATAGCATGCAGAGAGAAGCACACAGATTAATAGACTGATCTGTGTGGAAACAAATCTGTAATGACTTGTACTGTTTTACATAGCACACACCCAGCAATTGATTGGCAAATGGGTGTGTGTTATGTAAAATAGACTGAGCACCATAGAAAGCTGGAAGGACTGCTGGAGAGCCAAGCCACTTCCTGAAAGGAAATGGCATCCGACCTCTGCTCTGCTGAACTCCTCCCATCATCTCTAGCAGTGTATAGAAAAGAAGAATAGAATGGGAGATTACAGACCACACTTGTAGCTACATTGTAGGAAAATAATAATTTCAGTTATTATGTTTATTACCATGTGTACATTTCAGGTATTTATATGAAGATTTACTAAAATATGTATGTTGCCTTTAGTTGTACTTTAAGTTTTCTTGTTAGGGCACCACCCATTGTCCCATCCACCATTACTCATCTTTTCTGTGCTCCATATGTCTGAGGTAGCACTGAAAGATACTTTCATCTTATACCCATGAAGCAGTGCTCTGGTCTGAGAACTCATTTCTTAGGCCAGAGCACTGTGAGTAAGGGAAAATGTTGTTAAAGCGGAGGTCCGGGCTAAAAAAAAAAATTAAAAGTCAGCAGCTACACATACAGTAGCTGCTGACTTTTAATATTAGGACACTTACCTGTCCTGGAATCCAGCGATGTCGGCACCCGCCGCCGATCTTCGGATCGGGGGTCGGGTGCAGCCGCATCCATCGCGGGTAAGGGAACCCGGACGTGTAAGCAGTACAGCTTCACGCCGGGCACCTTACCGCGCATGCGCGAGCTCTGCCGCGCTCTGCTACTGGCCAGGCGGCCAGTAGCAGAGCGAGCAGGGAGGAGGGAGCCGGGCTTCTGAGGTCAGCGGCCGCGTCCGCTGGCCAGAGCTCCCGGAAGTGTGGAAAAGGACACCTGTCTAAAGACAGGTGTCCTCTTCCCCCTCCCCCCCGAAAGGTGCCAAATGTGACACCTGAGGGGGGGAGGAATCCAACCAGCGGAAGTTCCACTTTAGGGTGGAACTCCGCTTTAACCCCATGTAAGTTCTAGCATAGACCAACACACACTTAGACAAGGTTTGGATCCAGTACTTCCAGTGGCGAGATGGAGTGCTGAATGGTGTGGGGAAGATAAGTATCACTGGGTGCCTTATCAAAAGATTATTTTAGTTTGTCCTGAATGGGCAAAGTGACAGGTTATCTTTAAAAAGGATTACTGTTTCGACATTAAGTTTCCTCTAGAGCACGTAGAATGCACTTCTATTATATATAATAGGTTGATATAGGGTGGAATATTAGCTGGAAAATAATCTGTCTTGTGTCAAAGGAAAAACATCTTGCAAGCTGAAAGGATTCTAGCCACAGTGTTGATTATAGAGAATAACACACACACACTGTATTTTTATCTGGTGTAATAAGTGACAATTATTTGTTTCCACACAGAGGTGGATGGCCCTGGCAGGTAGCTCTAAGACTGAAATCTTCTCATAGTGATGGAAGGTTGTTATGTGGAGCTACTCTCATCAGCAGCTGCTGGGTGCTTACTGCTGCACATTGCTTTAAGAGGTATGTTCATACAGAGAAAATAGACTTTTACTGCTCTTTGCTGTTCTAAATATCTATACACTGAAAAATACTGCATTATTAAATGATGGAGTATATATCTTCCTTCAGGTCAGTCATATTGAAATATATGCTACAGCTGCATGTTGTATCAAAAATAGAACATGGCTAGCACTAGGAGTGCTGAATAAAATGGTTAGGACATTTTTACTCTTTTTTTGTTTGTCATTGACACCACATTTATTTACTGTACTTCCTGTAGGGTTTGAAAAGCCTTTCAAGCATTTTAATCTGTAGCAAGGGGAATATGGACAACAGATGAAAACCTACATACTCTAACCCTGAAATGGCTAAATATTTCATTTCATGAGATAGAAGATGTGATATTTGTAGTTGTACAACATGATCAACTCAGAGGCATAACAAAAGAGGCATGAACACAGGTTTTAATATGTGATTTATAATACAAATATGTGTACGTATGTACGTGTTGACTGTGCTGCTAAAATACGAATAACAATGTGGCCATTAAATTATGGCTTCTTCTAAAAATCTTCTTAAAATCAAAGGAATCCTTAACTGCTCTAAAATGTTTTTTAAAGTGTTACTAAACCCACAACAGTAAAATCTGTCTGTATGTGCAGAATAGCATGCTTGTTATACTCACTGTGGAACTTAAGGGGTTAATCCTCCGCATTATGTAAAAAGGCTCTTTGAAACTGTATGGACAGATCCTCCCCCTCCTTCAGGGTAACTCTGGGCAAGGCCATATAATACACAGTGAGGGTAGTAAAGCTGCACATGCTCAGTTTGGTCCCTATTGCTCGAGAGAACATTTCCTGTCTTGAGCTAGTCAGGTCACATGGTATGACATCACACATGTGGGAGCGTATACAGATCCTAAATGACAGTCCCTCCCTCCTCCTCCATGTACAGCAACTAAAAAAGAACACAGTGGGTGGGATGTCACATCTTGAGTCATGGAAGATCTGCCTCGCATAACAGCATGAGGGCACAGACTATAGTTGAAATCTCCTCCTACCTGAACACTCAGCACTTAGGCAGACCCTGCAGTTTATCATGTGACCGTGGTATACAGATCAGCCAAAAAGGTATATAGTGGAAGTATTTGAATGTAAAGAAGATTTATAAGCTGTGGGCACTGTGTGTGTGTGTGTGTGGGGGGGGGGGGGGGGCAAAT
>BLSH010351731.1:1053477-1070048 GCA_018402905.1 Glandirana rugosa | reverse complement strand
GAGTATTTTACAAGGCCAGGATGGGAGTTTAGTTAAGCAGTGGTGGATGCGGAGATAGCTAAAGAAGTCGGAATTGGTTAGTTAAAATTCTTTTTGTAGGGAGGGGAATGATGTAAATGATTTGTTATTAAAAAGATTGTTAATGTAGTTTGAAGGGTTTCTAGTGGTATCTTAACAGTGGAATTGATGGGGCTGGTGGAGCTGAGTCTCAATAGTGAGTTCCAGGCCTTTGATGATGCCAACATTGTTGGGGAAATGAACAAGGGGATTTTAGCTCCTAATGTGATAGAAAATAACCAGACAGATAGAATACCACCTGGAATACCAGCGGCTTCTATGTTCCCCCAGAGTGTTGCAGGTGAGGGTTGGAACCACTCTTTTAATTGCGTAAGTAGTGAGGCTAGATAGTTGTCGTGGAAATCTACGTAGCCAGACCTGTCCACCAGGTGGTGTTTAACTAGTTTTGCATGTGCACATCTGGATTTTTTACCTTGCCATATGAATTTCGCGAGTATGGATTGTATTGATTTAAAGTAGCTAGCTAGCACCGGTATTTGGAACGTTCTGAAGAGGTAAAGGATTTGTGGAAGATGGAGCATTTTGAAGGCTGCTAAGCATCCCATCCATGAAAATTCAAAAGAGGCCAACCTGTTAAGGTCTTCTTGGAGTTTGATGCGAAATGGTAAATAGTTATGTTGAAATAATGTTTTAGTGGTTCTGGTCAATTGCACACCTATGTATGTTATAGTTTGTTCTGCCCAAGCGTAGGGGAATTGCTGTTGAAGGGGATTACTTGAGGTGGTGTTGAGACCAAGATTTAGAATATAGGATTTAGTATCAGTGACTTTATAGTAAGAGACTGAACTGAACCAGGCTAGCATCTTTTGAACCTCCGGGAGGGAGGCAATAGGAATTATTATCATAAGTATTACATCGTCAGCAAATAAGCTGATTTTGTGCTCTTGATATGCAATGGAAATGACTGAGATTCACTTTTTAGACCATATGTGTTCTGCCAGAGGCACCATTATGAGATTAAAAATTAGGGGGGCATCCTTGTCTTGTTCCGTTCGAGATGTGGAATGGCTTTGAGAGGGTGTCTGCCGCATATACTTGGGCTGATGGGACAGAGTATAAAGCCATTATGTCATTATAGAAAGGGCCTTTCAAATTTGGAAAGTACTAGTGAGAGGTAACCCCAGTGAACCCTATTGAATGCCTTTTCGGTATCTAGGGATAGGAATATGGCGGATGAGTGAGAATTTTCTACATGGTGAATAGTGTTTATAACTCTTCTAGTGGTATCTGAGAACTGGCATCCTTTTGTGAAACCCGCTTAATCTTTATGGATCACAGTGGGGAGGATATCTACTAATCTATTTGCTATAATCTTTGCATATAGTTTTAAGCCTATGTTAAGTAAGGAGATGGGTCGAAAGTTTTTAGGTGTGATTGGTTCTTTCCCCAGTTTTGGGAGAGTCACCACTGTTGCACTTAACATTTCAGTTGTGAAGGATGAAGAGGAGGCAACCCATCTGGCCCGGTGGATTAGGCGTTCAAAAGGTTATTGATAGTTTTTAGAATCTTTGGGATAGTGAAAGGAGAATTGAGGGATACCAGTTGCTGAGGTGATATTGAGGGAAGGTTGACTTGTGCAAGGAAGTCTAGAATTTCCTCTTGGGAGGGTTGATGTGTATCCTTATCTTCTCTGATATTGTAAAGGTCTTTATAGTATGTGCTAAAGGCATCTGCAATGTCTTGGAGTTTAAGTAATTTTTCCTTAGTGTGAGGGTGGTACAGGAGTTGGATTTTAGATTTGGTTCTTTGACTTTTGATTCTTGATGCCATCACTTTACCTGCTTTGTTGCCTGTAGTGTATGTGGTTGTTTTATTTTGCAATACACCTTTTCAGATAACTCTAAAAGTAAGGTTCTTAAATCCTGGTGTAGTGAAAAGATTTTTGATTGAAGTGTTGGAAAGGGATTTAGTTTGTTTTGGGATTCAATGGGTTCTAAATCTGCTGTAAGTTCATTGAGCCGATGCGTCCTCTTTTTCCTTGCTCTGGCCCCCATTTGCATAAGCATTCCCCTTATAACAGCTTTATGGGCATTCCACACCACCAATTGGTCAGTTACTGACTCTGAATTAATGGAAAACAATTCTTCTTGTTGTTGTTTGAGGGGAGTGGTGTAGCATGGATTTTGGAGGAGGTAGTTGTTAGCTCTCCATCAGTATGAACTGCGGTGAGAGGGCCTGGCTATGGTTATACTGATAGAGGGGCATAATCTGACCAGTTGGTGGTATGAATTGCCGAAGTAAATACATTTTGGAGTAACCATTTATCTGAAAGGAAGAGCTCGATACGTGTGTAAGGATGGGCTTCTGGACATTAGGGGGCATACGCGGGAAATTTAAGCGCCCCATAATGCATAGAAATCGTGGGGAAATGCCGCCTGCTGATTGGCCAAAACATGCACATATCCTGCATGCTTTGGACAATCACAGCGCGTTCTACTGTGAGAGCCATGAATGGCTAAAAGGCAGGGTGCCTTTGGCCAATCATGGCTCAGGGATCTCAGTCCACGCCCAAACTATATAAGGCTGCTTGTACAGCTGCCGTAGGTAGGGCTGTGAACTTGGAGAGAGACCTGAACATTTAGCTAGTTTAGTTAGTGGCGTGTAGGCAGTGTAGTATATAGATCTAGCATAGAGAGTATTTACAGGCAGTGTAGACAGTGTAGTCTATAGATCTAGTGTAGAGTATATACAATACAGTCAGTGCAGGCAGTGTAGTATATAGATCTAGTGTAGCCTATATACAGGCAGTGTAAGAATATATACAGTATACAGCCTAGTGCATATATATATATATATATATATATATATATATACTCTGCATTCAGTGTAGACTATATATAAAGCTCATTCACTGTATAGTATATAGAGTCAGTTCAGGCAGTGTAAGAATATATATACAGTATATACAGTATACTGTATATATCTCTTAGATTGTAAGCTCTCAGGAGCAGGGCCCCTCTAACCCTCTTGCCCTCTTGTTTTGAATTGTACTGTTGCTGTAATGTCTCTCTTTATATTGCAAAGTGCTGCACAAACTATTGGCGCTATATAAATCCTGTATAATAATAATATATTACGCTGCATTCAGTGTAGACTATATGCAGGCAGTGTAGCCTATATACAGGCAGTGTAAGAATATATATACAGTATACATATCTGCTACATTCAGTGTAGACTATATATACAGCTCATTCAGTGTATAGTATATAGAGTCAGTTCCGGCAGTATAAGAATATATATATATACAGTATAGTTACAGTGCTCTGCTATCATCAACACCCAAGGCCCAATTTTTCAGCACCTGTTTGCCCGGTGCATGTCATTACCATTTTTAAAATAGATTACAACAGCAGGGCTTGTTCCTGCGCCCAACAAGAGTAATTGTGAGGGGTTACAGTGTTCTTGCACCACCAACACCCAAGGCCCAGTTTTTCTGTACCTGTTTAACTGGGGCATGTCATTACAATTTTTAAAGTAAATTGCAATAGCAGGGCCCATTCCAGCGCCCAATATAAGTAATTGTGAGGGGTTACAGTGTTCTAGTACCACCAACACCCAATGCCCAATTTTTCTGCACCTGTTTGCCTGGGGCATGTCATTACAATTTTTGAAATAAATTACAACAGCAGGGCCAGTTCCTGCACCCAACAGGAGTAATTGTGAGGGGTTGCAGTGCTCTGCCACCTCCAACACTCAAGGCCCAATGTTTATGCAACTATTTGACTGGGTCATGTCATTACAATTTTATAGAGTGCAGTCCCTGTAGTATATATAATACAGTTCAGACTTTATGGTGCAGTCAGTGTGGTATATATAACACAGTGTATTAGTGTAATTAGTGGTTAAGGGGAACCCTATGACAGAATTACGAAAAAAACAGCATGGGGTCCCCCCAAAATTAATACCAGGCCCTTCGCGTCTGGTATGGATTTTAAGGGGAACACCGTGCCAAAATGTAAAAAAAAATTGAGTGCCCCCTTAAAATCCAAACCAGGTCCTTACCGTTGGTACTTTGGCGTGGAATAGTATTTCCTGAAACGGCGGGCGGTCGGATTTCAGATAAAAGTTGTCTCTGTGGCGGATTTGCAGCGAGATCACTTTTATTGGGGGCGGGAGAGGCCCCCCTCCCGCCACTTTCTGGTCATCTCTGCTGCTTACCGGATCCATCGGTAGCAACGCAGACGATCCAGTCTGCTCCCCTCAGTGCCTGGATGCTGACTGAGTGCAAGATGGCCCCCACATGGCATTGAAGGGCGGAAGCTACATCAAACATCACTTCACTTCCACCCAATGCTCTTAAAGGAGACAATTATTTTTTGCAAGTGTTATTTTTTTCTTCTGACGTCAGAGGGGGAGGGGTAACCCGTTTACATCACCGGGTGGCCCTGCTCTTAACTATGACATAACTGAAAACCATTCTGGGAGTCGCCTCTGGACGGCAGTGGTAGAGGAGAAAGAAGAAAGAAGAAGAAGAAGGCGATGACGAGAGGAAGGAAGAAGTGGAGGAAGACAGAAAAAAGAAGCAGAAGACCAGAACAAGAAATGGGGAAGAAGATGGAGGAAGATCGGAGGAAGAAAAAAGAAGACATTTTTAATAAAGGACCTGTCAAAAACTGTCTATTGATTTTTGTAACACTACTACACTCCTTTTTGGTGAATGGGTAAGGGTACCCCAATACTCATTCACATAGGGGAGTTGGGATCTGGGGACCCCCTTATTAAAGGGGGCTTCCAGATTCTGATAAACCCCCCGCCCTCATACCCCCACAACCACCAGCAAGGATCGTGGGGATGAAGCCCTTCTCCCCATCAACATGGGTACAGGGTGCTTTGGGGGGACCTCAAAGCACCCTCCCCATGTTGAGGGCATGTGGCCTGGTACGGTTTGGAGGGAGAGTGCTTGCTCGTCCCCCCTCCTGCTCTGCCAGGCTGCGATCTCGGATAAGAGTCTGGTATGGGTTTTGGGGGGATCCCATGCCATTTTTTAAAAAAAAATTGGCATGGGGTTCCCCTTAAAATCTATACCAGACCTGAAGGGTCTGGTACGGACTTTGGGGGGACCCCCAAACACTTTTAAAACATTTTTGGTGTGGGGTTCCCCTTAAAATCAATACCAGACCTGAAGGGCCTGGTATGGACTTTGGGGGGATCCCCACAGATTTTTTTGGCATGGGGTTCCCCTTAAAATCCATATGAGACCCGAAGGGCCAGGTATGGACTGGGGGGGACCCCCCACACAACGTCTTTTAGGCGATTTTTATCTTTATTGCTAGGAACCGGCAACACATTACAGCTGCAAGTGATTTTAAATGACAATTTTTCCTTTACAAATGTCATTTTGAGGTGGCACTGTTCTAAACATCACACAGATGTGCCACTTTACAGGCATGCTAAGGGGACCCCCCTCCGGGCGCGAAATTTAAAGGAATATTTAATTTTTTTTCACTTTAATCATTATTAACCACTTCAGATCCGCGCTATTGCTGAAGTACGGCTCCAGCACGGATCTGAAATGCCCCCTGGCTGCGCGAGCGTGCCCGTGGGTCGGGCGGACTCGATGTCTGCCCCAGATCCGCCGATCTCTTTTAGGAGCCTCAGAACGGGGAACCGCCGTTGTAAACACGGCAGTTCCCCATTCTACGACAGGGGACATACCAGATCTACTGATCCCTGTCACTGGGATCAGTTAGATCTGTTATGTCCCGACCAGCCCTGCCCCCCCACAGTTAGAACACACCCAGGGAACATTTTTAACCCCTTCACTGCCCCCTGCTGGTTAACCCCTTCACTGTCAATGACATTTACACAGTAATCAGTGGATATTTAAATTTCTGATCGCTGTATAGATGTCATTGGTCCCAAAAATGTGAAAAAACATTTCTGCAGCAATATCGCAGTCCCGCTAAAAATCGCAGATCGCCGCCATTACTAGTAAAAAAAATAAATAAATAAAAACGCCATAAATCAATTCCCAGTTTGTAGACGCGATAACTTTTGCGCAAACCAATCAATATACGCCGATTGCGATTTTTTTTTTACCAAAAATATGTAGAAGAATATATGTCGGCCAAAACTGATGAATATTTTTTTTAATGGATTTGTACTTTAGCAAAAAGTAAAAAATATTGTTCTTTTTTGCAAAATTGTCGCTCATTTTTTGTTTATAGCGGCGATCAGAAATGACGCAGAGGTGATCAAATACCACCAAAAGAAAGCTCTATTTGTGGGAAAAAAAGGACGCAAATTTTATTTGGGTTCAACGTCGCACGACCGCGCAATTGTCATTCAAAATGCAACAGCGCTGAAAGCCAAAAATTGGTCTGGGCAGGAGGGGGGTTTAAGTGCCCGGTAAGGAAGGGGTTAAAATCACTGTTCCTGAAAAAAACTATTGATTTAAAAACGTTTTTTTTTGCATTGATACATGTCCCCTAGGGCAGTACCCAGGTCCCCATACACTTTTTATGGCAATAACTTGCATATAAGTCTTTAAAATGAGCACTTTTGATTTTTCATGTTCGAGTCCCATTGATTTTAATAGGGTTCGCATGTTCGCACAATTTTTTGCATGTTCACAAGTTCTGGTGCAAATTGAATCGGGGGGTGTTCGGCCCATCCCTATACCTGAGTAGGTTTTGTGGCGCGGTGATAGGAAAGTGTAATCACGTTCATTTGCATGGCAACACCTCCACACGTTAAAAAGTTAATTAGAGGCGATAAATTTGTTCAGTGGGGATACATGTCTCTTGGGACCTGCTGTGAGTCCATTTCTTTGTCTGTGACCAGGTTGAAATTGCCACAGATCAGTAGATGGCCTTGTATCTTTTTCACTATTTTTAAAGTCTTTTTGAGAAAGTGCATCTGGCGCTGGTTCGGGGCGTATATAGAGATTAATGTGTATTGCACATTATTAACTGTACAAAGCAAGATGATATATCGGCCTTCAGAGTCAGTGATGCACTTATGGAGTTGAAAGGAAATGGTGTCCCTTATAGCTATGAGTGTTCCTCTCTGTTTGCTTGAATAGCAGGCCTGGAAAATATGTGGGTATTGTTGCATTCGGGGATTGCATTTTGGGCAAAATGCATTTCTTGGACGCAAAGAATATCGCATTTGAGCGATAGAGCTGATTTCCACAAGGAGGCTCTTTTAGCTGGGTGGTTTAGTCCCTTTGCATTCAAGCACAGTATGGTGAAGGACATGTTATTGCGTATTGAAAGTTGATCTGAAGGGTTGTAACTTATGGTTAGAAGAGAATGATAGAGGGTTCTCCAGGTAAGTGGTATCTGAGGTTGGGTTGTTTCTGCACCACTCCCGGTGGTACAAAGAAGATGTGAGGTTGCCAAGGGAGCTTTTGAAGCTTTATGTCACTGTAGGTGCTTGGTGGTAGGTGGATAACCCTTGGATTCTGATGATTGAGTGGGTCCGAATAGGGTTACAACAGCAAAGTATGAGAAGTCAAACAGAACAGATAAACAGAAAAAAATGTGTCAGCAAAAAACAACTTTGGGAAAAAGCTGACCAAGTGTAGAGGGAAAGTTCAAAAAACTCAAGTGTAATTGAGCGATGAGCCTGACCGGGCTAAGTGACGGTCGCCTATTGTGTGAATGGGCAAGGCTGTTCATTTGAGCTTTGATTTGTGGTTCCCACATTTGTGCCCAAGTTGGAACGAGTTAGGCTTTCCATGTGCATCCGGTGTGTTATGTGGGAGTTCTGGAATAATACCCCATGAGTGGAGAAGTTTCATGCCCCCTTAATAGTGGAGATTGCATGGGGGACTCCATTGTGAATCACCAGGATAGTGGCTGGGTGTTGCCATTTGTACGTTATTTTATGGTTGTTGAGGGCTTTCGTCACCATTTTCAGTTGTCTCCTCATTTGCATAGTATTTTGTGAAAAATCTGCAAATAGCTGAATATCAGAGTATGGTGCTGGTAGTGTGGTCAGTGCCCTTGCTTTGGCTAATATTTGTTCTTTGGCTTGATAGAAGTAAGTACATCTCTGGGGACTGCTTCTTTAAGATGGCGTGGTTTAGGGATTCTATGTATGCAATCAATAGTGAGCTCTATTGGAGAACATGGTGCTTCCATATCCGTGTAGATCTGTGGATGGGGTGGATTCAGGGATGCCGCGTATTTTAGTGTTATTATGCCTGGAGCTGTCCTCGAGGTCTGCTAATTTTACTTTAATCCAGTTAGTGTTGTCTTTTTGTTCCATAAATGCGTCCACCAGATCTTACACTGTGTCAGTGCATTCCTCCATTTTATTTTCTATGTAGTGAGCTCTGTCTCCCATATGCCTCATATCAGTGGTAAATTTATGGATCAATAAGGATAAGTTAGTCATGCAGACTGCAGGGATATTAACATATCCTTGATTGTGGTATCTAGTACAGGTTGCCCTGTTGTGGGGAATGCAGCTATGGAGGATTGCAGTGAGGCTATGGCCTGGTCATTGTGGAGGTCTGTACTCACTGTGCTTGTGTGGTGAGAGGAATACAACCTCATCCTCGATTTTGCCGGGCTTTGGTAAACTGGTGACAGTGGAGGTGAGTTGTGGGGAGAAGGTGATGATGATGCTCCCAGTATTTCTCCTGGATTGGCATCTTCCCTGCAGCCAGTCGGACGGGTGGAAGAAGGCCGTGAGCTTTTTTGGGCCTCTCTCCTCCTTCCTCTTGCAGGGCATCGTGTCACTGGGGTCCACGGGAGTGTGAGGACTGCTTGGAGGGTTCGCTGGAGCCATTATCCTGCCCGATAGCGTTGATCGTCTGGTCGGCTGGCAAGAGCTCTGGGCTTAGGCTGCCATCTTGTGCGTGTGCAAACCACGCCCCCCAGCTGATTGTTTTTTAATAGTTATCATATACAAATTTAAAGCTGTCAGTTGGGGGCTGGGTTGGGCACAAATTCTTTATTTGCCCCAAAAAGATAACAACAATGACATAGCATGTGAAAATCTGACGACAACGTAATACTGTAAATAAGCCAATGGCCTTTTATTAAATTATTATTATTTAAAAATTGGACAGGAACAACATAAGTGATTGTTTTTTTTAATCTAAAAAGACACAAACTGACCTTGAGAGTTGTAATGTCTTTTAAATGAAATTGTTATTACTTGTATGGGTTTGGGGCATTATTTAACATCTTTAGGACCACATAATGTTGGTTAACATTTTTAGGCATGGCTCCTCAAGTCAAAAGAACATTCCTTTGCCTTTCATTTGTGAACTAGAAGTGTGCACCTTAGTTGAAGCTTGTTCAATGTATTTGCTGTCTGTGGCAGCCACATGTCTCAAACTAATAATCAGAACCCAATCAGTGTGGTTTCTGATCATGTTTTACCCATAACAATCAATCATTGTGCTCATATGCATGCTGGAGGTTTGTTTACAGTAACTAAAAACTTAGGCGAAAAAAATACTACTTGCTGTAAAAAGCCTATTGTTTACTTGCCTCAATAGTTAAAGCTAAAGATTCCCTACACAAATGAATGAGTCAGAGGAGTGACTCGTAGACAAAGCGCACCTCAAAACACACAGCTATTTTTGCAGTTGCTATAGATAGCTAGTCTAAAGTAGTATAAATAGTACTCAGGAATTCTTTATAGTCTAATATATGTTTACTTGTTAAGCAAATATTGGGGTTGATTTACTAAAACTGGAGAGTGCAAAATCTGGTGCAGCTCTATATAGAAACCAATCAGCTTCCAGGTTATTTTGTCAAATCTTAATTGAACAAGCTGAAGTTAGAAGCTGATTGGCTAACCTGCACAGCTGCACCAGATTTTGCACTCTCTAGTTTTAGTAAATCAACCACATTGTATACATATAGTGAAAGCAGATATGAGTTTAAACATTATATTACAAACATAAAATAAAAAACAATAAAATGTACCCTAATCCTTTATAATTTCTCTATAACATGACTTCAGGCTCTATGTCAAATGTGTGTTGCTTCTGTTCCATGGGAGCCTTTATGACATTTTCTTTTAGTATTAATTCTTTTAGTATTATTTTTCTCTCATTGGTATTCTTTATCCTGAGCCTTTGCTCTACAAGTGGTGATTCTATCCACAAGGAGTTTTGCTTCTTTTTTAAGCCATTGTGAGATCATAATTGGCAATGGCCCTAATTGTCTCTGGCATATACATTTAATTTCTTTTCAGTCCCCCAATGTTAAATCTTTAAACATGATGTCATACATTCAAAAGCGATCTTTAGACATGTATTATTAAAGTGGAAGAATGAATTACCACATTATGACTCAGAGCTTGAACCAGGACTGAAGTAAATAGACAATACTTTGTATTTTCTCGAGTGGGATGTAGTTCAAAAGACAAAAAGCAATTTGAAAAATGTCCCAGAGAAATCAGTCAGCAGTTATCATTTATTGTTCTATAGTGATGTAAGGTGAAAAATAATCAGTTATTACAGTATACTGCACACGTCTGCAATCATTTGGATTGTGCCCATAGATCTCAATTAGTGTATAGCTATCACAGTAGAAAGAGAAGGTCTCTACAACAACATCGGTCATTCCACTATTTCTGAATTATAAGAGCAAACAAGGAGAGAATAAGGATAAAAAGGCATAGATAAACACAGACTCTTAATGCATTGGCTTCTAAGCCTATATTCTATGCAGGTTGTTATTTTTCTTGACATTCATAAATATGTTTTAAGAACTTATCCCAATTGAATTCATTAGAAGCAAAACTAAAGTTGAAAAATGTTGCCAATGGATAGTTTTTTTGGTAGAAGAAACTTTGCATGTCTTTTCTGCCAAAAATTACTTTTATGTATTTTTACCCAAATTTTTGTGTACACTGTGTGTAACACACATGCATTGCAGTGTACACTCTAGGTTCACTCTTGGCATCTGCATGGATGTGTTTAGTTGGGATAATGTAACTCCAGAGTTGCATCACCACTGGCTGCCTAGTGGCCAGAAAGCATGCTGAAGAAGATGGCAGCAATGGACAGGCAATGCTGAGTGTGGACCTCTTATCAGTACAGAAAAGAAAAGTCTGTCATGATGTGCACATTATGGCTAGTGCACCCACTTTCTCCACCCCTGGACCAAAGATACTTTTCCTATAAGGCCTTATTCAATTCAGATTCAATTCAGTGTACTTTGTACATGTTTTGTAATGTGCGTGTGTGTGGAAAAAAGGGAGTATACAAAAGCAATAGCGCTGCAATAGATACATTTATAAGTGAAACAAAGCCTGTTGTCAAACTGAAGCTGATTTTAGGATGAATTGCTAAATATACAGTAGTTCATGTAAGAGAACTGGTTTTCCAGCCAAAGCAATCATAATTCTTTCCATTCAGGCACCCCTTCCAGTCAGCATAGCAAATGTATGGACCCACCAGTAGACTACCCTTCAGTTAATTAAAACAGCCTGGTTCAGGACTCCCCCAACCTGCTTAGACTTCTAGCAGAGGAAATTAGATGTAAAGTGGAGTTCAGACAGCATTTAGACAAAAAAAGTTTAAAAAAAAATGGGCAGACTTGATGGACCACTTGCTCTTTTTTTCTGCTGTCATTCTTCTATGTTTCTAACCTGAGACTGGAAACCAGAGAGCAGCAGAACACTGGTGAAGTCATCCCTTTTCTCCCCTCCCACAAGCACTAGAGGCTTGACAATGTAGGGTTGATTTACTGTAACTGGAGAGTGTAAGATCTGGTGCAGCTCTGCATAGAAACCAACCAGCTTCCAAGTTTTATTGTCAAAGCTTAATTGAACAAGCTGAAGTTAGAAGCTGACTGACTATCATGCATAGCTGTACCAGTACCAAACTGTGACTAACAATACTGCACAAAGCAGTAGACCCATGACTGACTGGAGCATTGCACCCCCTTTCCCATATAGACAGTGGCGTCACTAGGGGGGGCGGGTGGTGCGGTCTGCACGTGGGTGCCACCCACTACAGGGGTGACACCATCCCAAGAGTGACGAAAGTCCTGGCTCCCTTTGCCAGTTTTTTTTTCAGCTGGAACACAGTGCCATGCCTGGCCTCTGTTCTCCTCCTGTCTCAGTCTCTAGATATCTATATGTGTGATGATGGTATGGAGTTCCATCCAAAGTATATTTAGTAGAGACAGGATGACATCTACTGTCTTAAACCAGTTTAAATGTGGGCAAACCATAATTTAATCGCCTAATTTTGTACTAAAGCCTGATTGTGTTGAAATAACGGCCTTCTTGCCTTCGGATCATAGAACAGAATACACTATTGACATTATATTAGTTTATGATCAGGAGTAGTTTAATACATTGACTATAGAAATATATATTTTGGATGCTATTTAACATTTTTCTGTCCTAGGTGCTTTTTTATAGTTATTGGACCAGTTGGCAGAGTGAGTTATTTTAATACATATTAAAATATGTCAGTATTATAAGCTGTATTTATAAATGAACTAGCAATTGGGGTGGGGGCTTTATACTGTACCCAGTAAGGAACTGACATGCATTTCCAAGACATTTAGAGCTTCAGACTTTAAAGTAGAAATTCCATAAGTAGGAAGAAACAAACAATTATAATTGATTTTGAGTGTATGCAGAAATTTTGAGGTTAATCGGTGCTTAGATTTACAATGATCCCAGATTTCAAAGTATGTAGAATGTCTGGTTTAGACTAAAATAAAATAGAAAAAGTTTATTTATACATTTAAAAAAAACAACCTGACCTTGATGGAAAGTCAGCCATCAAGGGATACACAGTACACATACAGTAAAGTAAAAACTGGCATCAAAGGGGTAACATACAAAACATGTGAATCAGTGAAAGAAATAATGTTGATAACAAACAATTAAAATACAAATACACTTAGACCACTTGAATTGCCACTAGGTGGCAGACAAAGCCCAACACATTTCAAAAGTTCTTCTTCAGGGGTAAGTGGTCACATTAAAATCCTCAGCTACATGAGGTATGAATCAGCAGGGCACGTGCATTTAGATGGCTTAGTCCTGCCTCGGTCCACCAACAACATGAAACAGGCAAAATTTAATGGTGTAAGCAACGAGAGGTCTAAGTGTGATGTCCAATAGCATGTAGGAGCTGTTTCACAAAATAGCACCCAATGATAAATGCCAAGGAGTACAAGGACAAATTAGTCCAGTTATCAGACGGTCAGGTAAGTGTTGAATGTTTGGTCGTGGGACATCACAGCCTTGAAAGTAAGGCTAAGGAGGGAAGTCACTGGAGGGACCAATGAGAGCGAGGGTCAGCGCTTATGAATGGCACATAAATTTGTACCATATGTTAAAAAGGTTGCATAAAGTCAAATAGAAACAATGGGTCCCAAAGAGCCCATTGAAGCCTGCTGACAAAAGTCTAATCAGGGACTTCTCAAGGAACCCAGACTCACAAAAGTGAGCGTATCGCCATGGGTCTGAAGTTTATCACCTGCTCGCTCAAGGTCCCTCTGTACAGAAAAACGCCCTAGGATGGTGTGTTTAACCACTTCAGCCCCGGAAGGATTTCCAGCTTTAGGACCGGAGCCCTTTTTGCGATTCAGCACTGCGTCGCTTTGACTGACAATTGCGCGGTCGTTTGGCGTTGTACCCAAACGAAATTTGCGTCCTTTTTTTCCCACAAATAGAGCTTTCTTTTGGTGGTATTTGATCACCTCTGCGTCATTTCTGATCACCGCTATAAACAAAAGAAGAGCGACAATTTTGCAAAAAAACCCAAATTTCTTACTTTTTGCTAAAATACAAATCCAAAAAAAAAATATAAAAAAACATTTTTTTTCACAGTTTTTGGCCGATTTATATTCTTCCTCATATTTGCGATAAAAAAAATCGCAATCGGCGTTTATTGATTGGTTTGCGCAAAAGTGGTCGCATTTACGGATGATGAGAATTCATTTTTGGGGTTTTTAATTTTTTTTTATTTTTTACTAAAAATGGCGGCGATCTGCGATTTTTTGCGGTACTGCGATATTTCAGCGGACATGTCGGACCATTTTGACACTTTTTTGGGACCATTGGCATTTATACAGCGATCAGTGCTATAAAAATGCACCGATTACTGTGTAAATGCCATTGGCAGTGAAGGGGTTAACCTGCAGGGGGCGCGCTAAGGGTTAACTATGTTCCCTGGGCGTGTTCTAACTGTATGGGGGCTTGCCTAGCTGGGGAAGGGAAGTGGTCACAGCCTTCATGTACAGGAAGGCTGTGATCACAGCCCTTCCCCCTCACACAGAGCGAAGGTCCGTGTTTACATACACGGACCTCCGCTCTTTCACTCCGGGGGGGGCATCGCGGGTGGCCGGCGGCAATCGAAGCCGCCGCACCCGCTCCCTGGCCCCCCCCGAACACAGTGAGCGCGCGCGCGCGCTCACAGTGGCTCTGTATCGCGGCCGCCGTCGTAAGACTGCGTTTTGCGTTACAGAGCCACATTGTCGCCGTCAAATGCCGATCATCGGTCGGCAAGTGGTTAATAAAAACATGATAAAAATTAATACTTTGTGTGTTATTAGTTTAAGCTGTGACTGTGGTTGTCTATTGTTGTGACTTAGATGAAGATCAGATCACATTTTATGACCAATTTGTGCAGAAATCCATATCATTCCAAAGGGTTCACATACTTTTTCTTGCAACTGTACAATTTTTTGTCTTACTCACAGAAACAGTAAGACAATTAATTTGGGAATGAAACTGTATAGACTCTACAGATAAAGTGCCAAATCATCTTCACACTCAAAATCGTGTTCAGGAGGCTTTTCTTTGCAATTAAAATGCTTCCGGTGTTCTTTAAACTCAAAACCCTTAAAAATGACTTAATTTGTATTATATCTATATGTTGTAGTTTTTCAGGCAGCAAAAAAAAAAAATCTAAAGGTATCCATTCTATTCCCTGAGCAAACACTAAAGGCTGGGCTGGACAATTTGTGTTTATTGCTTGAGAGTTTACCAGTTCAATTAAAAAACACTGCTTGAAATGGTCATATATAGCTGTTGTAGTCAGTCAAAAATATGAATGTAATTTTAACAAGATCAGATAAGATCTGTATAATTGAAAAGAAAAACTTTGGAAAGACCATACTCAAGGCCAATACACACTGTTCGAAAATCGGCCGAAGGATCGTCTGATTTTTCTCGTCAGCGTTCAACGGTCATATCCAATTTTATTTGGTAATGCTTAATGTTGTACAAATTTTCTCGCCTGATTTTGTGACGTTCAGACATGGATCACACTGTGATATAATCTATGTGTGACTATCTATATAGAGGGGATCATGCGTGAACTTTCGTATCTGTTTTTGATTGTACGACTTGTGTACATATTAAACGAAAATCGGTAGTGTTTTTATGGACGAAAAAAGTTTAGCTGTTTGTCCCTCCGTTTTTTTTTCATTCTTTGGATCGGAATTGGCCGTGGGAAGTTGTGTACACACTAGTGAGTAAAAACAAAGACAGCACAGCCTACGAAAGAATAGTGTGTGGGGGGTTACTAAACCTGGAGAGTGCAACATCTCTGCAGCTCTGCAAAGAAAACAGCTTCTAGGTTGTGCCACTATTCACAGCTGCACCAGATTCTGGGTGCTCCAGTTTCAGTAAATCAACTGTAGTGTGCATACTTTCTGGCTGCCTATGTGTTAAAACTCTGGGGAGCTGCTGTTCACCAGCTGCTGCAGGTAACAGACATTTTTTGGTATGTTGAATACCTGCTGGTCACACCACATGCTATGGTTGCTCCCGCTGGCTTGTACATCACTACAGGATGTACAAGCTGGAGGGAGGAACCACAGTGTTGTTTACATGCAGCAGACAGAGAAAAGCTGCATGGGCTACTGAGAATGTAAATATACATGCTTTTCTTTTACAGGGTCACTTCAAAGGGCATGTATAGTAATTATGTATATCATTTCTTTAATATTACAGTCTAGTAAATATGAAATGCTGTGTATTAATACTTTGCATTCTTCTTTGGAGCCATCTAGGGAAAATTTTAACAACTCCTTTACAGTGGCGGCTGGTGCTCCATTTTTTGGGGGGTGGGGGCAGAAAATAAATCACACCCCAATTGGTCGAACCACCCTCGGTCGGTCGAAACACCCTCCCCCACCTCCCCCATGGCTTTATCGGCAGTCCATCAGCCCCGCACTTACCCCATCTAGGTCGTGGGCACCTCTTCCTCCTCGGCAGCTTCCTCAGCCTCTCCTCCTCCTCGGTGGCCAATATGATCTGTTGCCGGCGCACCTGTAGGAGTGTCAGCTGCTGTGAGAAGCGATGGTCCTGCTATCCTCCCTGAAGCTGAGTGGATCTGGTCGGTCGGGATAGATAGGTGGCTCCCCTGGTGCTCACCGTGGCTTCTGCATTGACCCGGTCTTCGGCCTCCTGTCCTGATTGGCCGGGACAGGAAGCCAGAAGCCAATTTGCTGGGATCACAGGGTGGGAGGGTTTGCAGCGCAGTGCTTTGTGCCCCGAGGACAACATAAAACTGGACAATTGGGGCCTCAGCTGTGGTCATGCTCCCA
>BLSH010351731.1:1024782-1044246 GCA_018402905.1 Glandirana rugosa | reverse complement strand
GTGTATGGTTTATAGACCGGGTAACTTATCTTGTGACTCTTAACCCTTTAGGTAGGAAGATATTTGGTATGAGTTTTTCAGTTTCAAGGATGGATTTCCCAATTCTCAGTGTTCTATTCAATGGGCCAGATATTTGGTATGTGTTTTTCAGTTTCAAGGATGGATTTCCTAATTCTCAGTGTTCTATTCAATGGGCCAGAAATATGGTATGTGTTTTTTTAGTTTTAAGAATGGATTTCCCGATTTTCAATGTTCTATTCAATGGGCCAATATTTGGTATGTGTTTTTCAGTTTGAAGGATGGATTTACCAATTCTAAGTGTTGTATTCAACGGGCCAGATATTTGGTATGTGTTTTTTAGTTTTATGGATGGATTTCCCAATTCTCAGTGTTCTATTCAATGGGCCAGATATTTGGTATGTGTATTTTAGTTTTAAGGATGGATTTCCCAATTCTTAGTGTTCTATTCAATGGGCCAGATATTTGGTATGAGTTTTTCAGTTTCAAGGATGGATTTCCCAATTCTCAGTGTTCTATTCAATGGGCCAGATATTTGGTATGTGTTTTTCAGTTTCAAGGATGGATTTCCCAATTCTCAGTGTTCTATTCAATGGGCCAGATATTTGGTATGTGTTTTTCAGTTTCATGGATGGATTTCCCAATTCTCAGTGTTCTATTCAATGGGCCAGAAATTTGGTATGTGTTTTTTTAGTTTTAAGGATGGATTTCCCGATTTTCAATGTTCTATTCAATGGGCCAATATTTGGTATGTGTTTTTCAGTTTCAAGGATTGATTTACCAATTCTAAGTGTTGTATTCAATGGGCCAGATATTTGGTATGTGTTTTCTAGTTTTATGGATGGATTTCCCAATTCTCAGTGTTCTATTCAATGGGCCAGATATTTGGTATGTGTATTTTAATTTTAAAGATGGATTTCCCAATTCTCAGTGTTCTATTCAATGGGCCAGATATTTGGTATGTGTATTTTAGTTTTAAGGTTGGATTTCCCAATTCTTAGTGTTCTATTCAATGGGCCAGATATTTGGTATGAGTTTTTCAGTTTCAAGGATGGATTTCCCAATTCTCAGTGTTCTATTCAATGGGCCAGATATTTGGTATGTGTTTTTCAGTTTCAAGAATGGATTTCCCAATTCTCAGTGTTCTATTCAATGGACCATATATTTGCTATGTGTGGTACATATTTTTGAAATTAATTAACTGTCATATCTGCTGCCCATGGCTGACTTTAGAGAAAGACAATGACCACCATGATTTCATTCTTTACCTGGTTGCCAGAAGCTACTCATTAACCATCATATTTAAGAGTTTGTATTTCCATTTATGTCTGAAATGTACACAGTCCTCCTAGACAGCACAGCTGTCTGACTTGACATTTCTCTGCTGCAGCTCCATAATACAACAGGATCTTGTCTTTGGCTCCCATCTATGATTGGACAGTAAAGGGAAAGCAGCTGACTGATAAACTTATCTTTCTTCTGCTCTCTTTTTTGATCAACAAGTTCTCTATTAGCACATGAGTGGTGAGAGGTATTTGGTAGTGAAGATACAGTACAGCATGTGAGTGATATCACCTTAGGACAAAACAGGTGTTACTGTCATGATCGCCTGATGAAGAAATGGGAAAAAAACGTGAAAGCTAATGCAGCCATGACCTTTCGAAGACAAAGGGGTTCACTTACTAAAGGAAAGTAGGCTGTTAACTTTGCAAGGATTGTTGCATTTAGCAAGGGAGATTTCCCATGAACTGTGGTGAAATTTCACTTTGCATTTAATATTCAATCACGTGCAAGAAAAACAAAAAAAATTAATTATAGGGGTTGATTTACTAAAACTGGTGATTGCAAAATCTGGTGCGGCTATGGATGGTAGTCAATCAGCTTCTAAGTTAAGCTTGTTCAATTAAGCTTCGACCTTGGTAAAACCTGGAAGCTGATTGGTTTCAATGCAGAGCTGCACCAAATTTTTCACTCCCCAGTTTTAGTAAATCAACCCCATAATATTTTTGCTTGCACATGATTTGATGATGAAAGTCAACAGAGCTTCAGCTCATCAAGCTCTGGGGCTAATTCCCTTGTAAAGTGCACTTTTCCTTGCAAAGAGAACAGTCTACTTGCCTTTAATAACTCAAACCCACAATAATCAATACCGCCCCAGGTGGGTCCATGCTTGCCCACGGCACACAGCCATGTGTTTGTTCAGCTTGTTCCTGTATACTGAAATCCAGCCAGAGCATGGATGGTTGCTGTCATCTATTGTCTGGTTTAATTACAATGCAACCACCACATCTAAAGATTGGTAAGTTGCAGATACACTTCATATGTCAAAAGAATTCAGTGACTGAAAACCAGTTCAGTATATTGAGGGTTATTTTAACCACTTCAAGACTAAGCCTGTTTTTTTTAATTCTGTGCTTACGAGTTAAAAACAGTTTTTTTTGCTATAAAATTACTTAGAACCCCCAAACATTATATATATATATATTTTTTTCTAACACCCTAGAGAATAAAATGGCGGTCATTGCAAAACTTTATGTCACACCGTATTTGCGCAGCGGCCTTCCAAGCGTGCTTTTTTTAAAATAAATTCAGTTTTTTTAGTTAAAAAATAAGAAAACAGTAAAGTTAGGCCAATTTTTTTCCATATTGTGAAAGATAATGTTACGCCGAGTAAAATGATAACCAACATGTCATGCTTCAAAATTGCGTCCGCTCGTGGAATGGCGACAAACTTTGCAACTTAAATATCTCCATTGGCGACGTTCAAAAAATTCTACAGGTTAGCAGTTTTGCGTTACAGAGGAGGTCTAGTGCTAAAATTATTGCTCACGCTGTAACAATCGCGGCGATACCTCACATGTGTGGTTTGAACACAGTTTTCATATGTGGGCGGGACTTACGTATGCGGTCGCTTCTGCGCGCGAGCTCGGCGGGACGGAGCGATTTAAATAGTTTTTTTTTAATTATTTATTTTGCTTTTTACTTTTTATTTTTACACTGTTCTTTTTTTTTTAAAAATGTATCACTTTTATTCCTATTACAAGGATACAAGAAATGTAAACATTCCTTGTAATAGAAAAAAGCATGACAGGTCCTCTTAAATATGAGATCTGGGGTCAAAAAGACCTCAAATGTCATATTTACACTAATATGCAAAAAAAAAAAAAAAAAATCTGAAAAAAATGACAGCCCAAAAAAAAAACCGGGCCCTTTAAGACCATTGGGCGGACGTGACTTCTGACGTCATTTCCGCCCCGCCGTGTTATTGAGCCAACTGAGCGGCTTCAGCCGCTCAGTCGGCTCACAGACACTGGGGGGAGAGGATTGGATCATCTCCGCCGCTGCCGGCGGTTCCGGTAAGCAGCGGAGATGACCGGAAAGCGGCGGGGGTACCTCTCCCGCCGCTGATAAAAGTGATCTTGCGGTGCATCCACTGCTTTTTTTACATTTTGGATCAATTACCACTTGATGCCCATATAACTTACTTATACAGTGGCAAGGTGGCACTGCTGCGCCGGATCATGCACCTAGTACGTGATGCAACACTTTCTGGTCTGGGGCACGCTCGTGTGCCGTCATCGGCCTGCTCCCACTGTGATTATACACTGCAGGATCTGATCTGACGGTAATGTCTGCCAGCACCCACCGATCATTTGGGACAGAAACAGAATGGCGATCTGTAAACAAGGCGAATTGTTCTGTCAGTAGGGAAGGCATGATTCCTGTGCTCCTGCAAAGCAGGGACATGGATCCATGCCTTCCCCTAGTAAAAGCAACTCCCACAGTACACTAAAACACTGGTCAGGCACACAGTTAACCCTTTAATCACCCCTGATGTTAACCCCTTCTCAGCCAGTGTCATTAGTACAGTGACAGTGCATATTTTTTTAGCACTGATCCCTGTATTAGTGTCACTGGTTCCCAAAAAGTGTCAGTGTCCGACTGTCTGCCACAATATCGCAGTCCTGCTAAAAGTCGCTGATTGCCGCCATTACTAGTTTTGAAAAATAAATAAAAAACATCCCATAGTTTGTAGATCAATCATTATACATTTATTGGGATTTTTTTTTTACTAAAAATATGTAGCAGAATACATATTGGTCTAAATTGATGATGACATTTGATTTTTTAGATTTTTTTATTGGATATGTTTTATAGCAGAAAGTAAAACATATTTTTTTTTTCTTCAAAATTGTCTGTATTTTTTTGTTGCTAGTGCAGAAAATAAAAACCGCGGAGGTGATCTAATACCACCCAAAGAAAGCTCTATTTGTATGAAAAAGGGACATCAATTTTATTTGGGTACAGCATCGCAAGACCGTGTCAGTTAAAGTAACGCAGTGCTGAATCGCAAAAAATTGCCTGGTCATGAAAGGGGGTAAAATCTTTTAGAGATGAAGTGGTTAAGGGAGGGTTACATCTCCCATCAGTTTATTATTTTGCCAATGGTGTCCCGAGGTGGATATTTCTGTTCCCCATAGCCAAAACAGAAAGTGAGAGGAAATGCTTCCAAAGTGACAGAATCCCTGGTTGTCAGCAGAACTAGTGACCCCTTCAGAAGGTTCCCCTTCTACTCCTGTACTGGTGACAATCCCAAATTTGGGATCTTTCACTTTCTGTGATTACAGAAAACAGGACAAATGTGAATGAATCTCTCCAACAGGGACACAGACGGATGTAAAATAAATGCCTTTAGGTATACTATAAGGAGTACAGGGCCCGCGTACCACTAGGCAAACTAGGCAGCCGCCTAGGGCACACTGCTGCTTAGGGGGTCCTGGCCACTGGTTTCCCTTCACATCTGCATGCTCTGCAGGCTGCAGCATGTAACCAACTCAGTCTCAGGCAGCTCCTCTGTCCGACCGGTAGTGTAATTAGAGGCGCAGCGTGGCTCTGGAGCCAGCGCTAGAGGAAGCAGAGCTGATGCTTCCTGTATGGCGCCACATCCTGTCACATGGGCAGGGCAAAGGGGTTGGAATCAGAGGTGGAGCCAATGGGGGCCGCAAAATGAGGTTTTGCCTAGGGTTTCAAAAATCCTTGCACCAGCTCTGCAGGAGTAAAACACCTTAGTTTAGTGAATCAGGTAAAGATGTGTTTGATCATTCACTCCTGTGCAAGACAATATTGTGTTCCTTTAACTGTCCTGCACATAATTGTTAAATCAAGGTGAACACAGCTTCACATCAATTGCTAAAAGTGAAGGTGGACAACTGATTTTCCTGTCCACTCCCAGTCTTTTAAGTTCTAAAATAAATCGCCTTTGAGGAACGATAAAACCTAGACAATGCCAGGTTAGAAAACTCTGACTCCCGAACAGCTTTTACCTTCAATGAGGACACAGGGTCCCAGTCCATTTGTACCTGGGGGCTTCATCCATTCTTCATTGGACATCTGTTTTATGTTCCAGCCCCCTTACCATGACTTAACACTGGCTACCAGCCAGGCAGCAATTAACTGAAATTAATATTTTCAAGACTGGTTGCTATTACCTGATGACAGCGGTCATTTTTCATGGGCAGCAGCACTCTATGAATAATTATCCTGGTATGTCTGTGTCTACTCTGCCCTTCTAATCAATGCCAGGGATAGACTGATTTATTTTATGGCCTTTATGCAGCAGGGTGATGCCAGGGCAGCAGAGCAAGGCATGGAATTATGCTTTTGCAGAGGAAATAAATACTGTTTTTAAATTATACATTGCTCCATGACCCGATGACTTCTCAGTTAACACTGTGTATTACTGGAGAGTTACATTTCTCCCCCTGTAAGAATAGATGAAACAGTGCCAGCGTGGTATATGATGACAGGACATAACATTTCTCGGCTAGCGATAGCATCTTGCCTCCCTCGCCCTTCATTCTTGGAACACACTTTCTGAAAATGATTACATCACTTTCCAGATCTGTGGCTCGCCAATAAAGAGATTCAGCAGCATGCCAAAAAGCTCAGAAGCGATCTGAAAATTAGGAACAGACAACTGCTGGTATAAAACCTCCATAAAATCCCAAATAAGCCAGCGATAATAGCATAAATGATTCTTGCCTCATGGTTTTGTAAACACAATGGACACATTTAATTAAATAAGATGAGTGTCATTGTCACTAGCAATGATATAGTGTCTATTCAATAGGAATACAGATGCAGGGATGGAAATGTTACATTTGGTGAGAACTTAATTAGGTTAAAGGTGCCTGGAGCTTTAGTATGTGACATGAGTCTTAAGCAGTTAAAACGTTAAAGAGAATCAGGAGCACTGCAGGATAGATAGCGATAGATAGATTGATAGATAGATAGATAGATTGATAGATAGAGATAGATCGAGAGATAGATAGATCGATATATAGATAGATAGATAGATAGAGATCGATAGATAGATAGATAGATAGATAGATAGATAGATAGATAGATAGATAGATAGATAGATAGAGATCGATAGATAGATAGATAGATAGATAGATAGATAGATATATAGATAGATAGAGATAGATAGATAGATAGATAGATAGATAGATAGATAGATAGATAGATTGATAGATAGAGATAGATCGAGAGATAGATAGATCGATATATAGATAGATAGATAGATAGAGATCGATAGATAGATAGATAGATAGATAGATAGATAGATAGATAGATAGATAGATAGATAGATAGAGATCGATAGATAGATAGATAGATAGATAGATAGATAGATATATAGATAGATAGAGATAGATAGATAGATAGATAGATAGATAGATAGATAGATAGATAGATTGATAGATAGAGATAGATCGAGAGATAGATAGATCGATATATAGATAGATAGATAGATAGAGATCGATAGATAGATAGATAGATAGATAGATAGATAGATAGATAGATAGATAGATAGATAGATAGAGAGAGAGATTCAGATAGATAAATAGATAGATGTCGATAGATAGATAGATAGATAGATAAATAGATAGATAGATACATGGGCGTCCGCAGACATTTTTTCAGCGGGGGGCATCATTTTAAGGTCACCCATGGAGCCGGGGGTAGCATGTATAATTACGATTTTCTGTATTTTCCTCATGCAGCTGCTGAATGCCAGCGAGAGGGAAAGGAGAGGAAGCCAGCTTTCAGCAGCTGCATGAGGAAAATACAGAAAATCGGTTCCTGTATATGCCACCTCCACTGCCCTTCCTGTCCAGGTGTAAAACCAAATGTGACAGAGAGGCAGCACGGGTCCCTGGGGTATGCATGGGGCCACTATTGCCACCCCTGACACTACACCAGTGTTTAGGGCCATTCATGTCACACAGGGGTTCCTCTGCTGCCTGCACAGTACAAGTTCCAGCATATCCAAGACTCACCCCCTTTCCCATGCTTGCTTCTGCCATGTGTAGAAGGGGAGGGGAGGTCTCAGTCCCCCTCAATGTGTAGAATTCCCCCAACCTGTGTCCCAGACTGTAGAATGTTCTCAGCATCTTTTACACCCCCCCCCCTTCTCTCACCTCCTCTCTCTTGATGAGCTGTTACATTGTAGCATCTCCAGCTGGAGGACATTACCCCCTCCCGGGCCCTCGCTGTGACTGACAACAAATCGAGGGCGGGGCAGCAAGAGAAGAGGGAAGTGATGTGCGGGGGACTGACATGGAGGTAGAGGAGGCAAGGAGAGAGAAGCACAGGACAAGCTCAGAGCAGCATGGACAGGGAGGACACTGGGTTGGGAGGCAGAGGGAAGAAAGCCTATCCTTGCTTTCTACTGTGCAGCAGTCGTGCATCATTGCTCCTCCACTTAGCAGCCCCGTCCTGCCTGGCACCTACTTGTGTGGAAGGGTATGGTCCATCCCGTCACATTCCTCGCATACCTCTGTCCCGCCGCTCACATACACAGGCGCGCTCTGCTCGGTGACACAGTGTTAAACTTCAGTTTCAGAGGGAGGCTGCGTTTATCTCTATAGCAGAGGGGAAACCAAAAACACATTGCCTTCGGTCCAAGAGGATAAGGACCTAGTGGGCAACTCCCCGATCCGATCCCTGATTCCAGGGGGGGCAATTGCCCCCCTTGCCCCTATCAGCGGACGCCCATGGATAGATAGATAGATAGATAGATAGATAGATAGATAGAGATATGTAGATAGATAGATAGATAGATAGATTTAACAAGAAAAAGTTATGAGATTGCAAATCCCACAGAAAATGTAATATCATACATGTGCCTATAGTCTGAATGCCCTTCCATAATGCCAGCTTCCCTTTGAGGATTTTAGGACACCGCATGTCTTTGAAGACATACAATATAGTACAGAACATGCACAGCTATGGTAAATGCTATTTATTAAAAATCAATTCAATATCAATCAAAGTTTCAAGGGTACAAATATCTAAAATAAAAACAAATACCTGCACATGTATTTGCAGAATGGGACAATTAACACTATTCTAAGCAGAGGTGTTTCTTTGCTGTATGGGCAGGGCCGTCTTTAATATTGATTGGACCCTGGCAAACATTTTCTTGGGCCCTCCTACTTATCAACTATTTGTGGGCAGTACGGGTTCAAGGGGAAGCTGCCTGGGGCCCCACAACAATGACTTGGCCCGGGGCAGCTGCCCCGTTTTCCCTGTTTTAATGACGGCCCCGTGTATGGGATGCATGCATCAGATACAAAATGTCAGCAAGCTGTACCTGCAGTGTAAAGTCTTAAGAGAGTCAGACACCTTTGCTTGTTCTTGTTCTATAAATACTATTCAGAGGCTTTTATTCACTGCTATTGCCCCATTCACCTTGTATGGCTGTATACAATATACACTATATTGTCACAAGTATTGGGACACCTGAATATACACGCACATAAACTTTAATGCCACCCCAGTCTTAGTCTGTAGGGTCCAATATTGAGTTGGCCAACCCTTTGCAGCTACAACAGCTTCAACTCTTCTGGGAAGGCTGTCCTCAAGGTTTAGGAGTGTGTCTATGGGAATGTTTGACCATTCTTCAAGAAGTGCTTTTGTGAGGTCAGGCACTGATGTGGACGAGAAGGCCTGGCTTGCAGTCTCTGCTCTAATTCATCCCAAAGGTGTTCTATCTGGTTGAGGTCAGGACTCTGTGCAGGCCAGTCAAGTTCCTCCACCCCAAACTCCCTCATCCATGTCTTTATGGACCTTGCTTTGTGCACTGGTGCGCAGTCATGTTGGAACACGAAGGGGCCATCCCCAAACTGTTCCTACAAAGTTAGGAGCATGAAATTGTCCAAAATGTCTTGGTATGATGATGCCTTAAGAATTCCCTTCACTGGAACTAAGGAGCCAAGCCCAACCCCTGAAAAACAACCCCACACCATAATCCACCATCCACCAAATGATTTGGATCAGTGCCCGACCTCACAAATGTGCTTCAGGAAGAACGGTCAAATATTCCCATAGGCACACTCCTAAACCTTGTGGGCAGCCTTCCCAGAAGAGTTGAAGCTGTTATAGTTGCAAAGGGTGGGCCAACTCAACTCAATAGTGAACCCTACGGACTAAGGGCCGGTTCACACTGGTGCGATGCGGGAACCCTGTGAATCCACTACGGGTTTCCGCATCGCACACGACTCCAAGGCAGTTCACACTGCCATATGCGAACTGCGGGTAGTGTCAGTAGAAAGCTAATAACACCACCAAATCAGTTTGTGGATAGCAGTGCGAACTGCAAACTTGGACAGGAATCAGATCGCATGGGTGTGAACACCCAATGCCATCCGATTCTGCTGCGGACCAAAAAAAGGGTCCTGTGCGAGTGTGGTCCAAATGCTATGCGATTTCAGCCATACTATCTGTATGGTTTAAATCACATTGCACAGAGATTGCATGTGATTTTTATTGCAGTGTGCTGCGAATCACATCCGATCTCGGACAACTCTGCAGTGTGAACCGACCCTAAGACTGGGATGTCATTAAAGTTTATGTGCGTGTAAAGGCAGGTGTCCCAATACTTTTGACATAATATATAGGGGTTGATTTACTAAAGGCAAATCCACTTTGCTCCACAAGTACACTGCTAGTGCTCCACAAGTGCACTTGGAAGTGCAGTCGCTGTAGATCTGAGGGGAAGATCTGAAATGAGGGGAAGCTCTGCTGATTTTTTATTTTCCTTGCATGTCCGCCTAGGATCTACAGTGAGTGCACTTCCAAGTGCACTTGTGGAGCACTAGCAGTGTATTTGTGGAGCAAAGTGGATTTGCCTTTAGTAAATCAACCCCAAGTGTATTCTCCTATGGTAGCTCTGCTAGGCACAATGATCAGGCAAGCAGTTTTATCTGGCACTAAAGCACTATTAAAAAGCAAACATTTATTATATTGCAACTTTACCAGTTCTCTGATGTGGTGGCTGAAGAACAAGCCATTGTGCAGATGAAGCACTTAGAGAGTTTGGACAAAAACAAAGGTTTTGCATAAATAAATAAAAGAAGATCATTGTAAGCACCCCTGTCAGTGGCAAATGGTTTGCCTCAACCCTATCTGCAGAACAGCTTGTTCTGTTATTAAATAACAGACTTACTGGCAGGATCAACAGGTGAAAATAAAAGAAAGAAAGCCTATAAAAGAAAACAATATATTAATTATTTCCTTTTGGATTTAATACCGCTTTATTAACAAATCCTGCAGAGCAAAAAAATTCAATGTTTTGTGAAAAATACGCAGAAAGTGCATATTCTTTAGAAATGCTAACAAATAAACAGCCTATGATAATATGCCTTCTTTTTTAGTGTTTCTGAGCAAGCCAAACATCTCGAAAAATGTCTGTAACTCAGGGACCATAGACGAATACCATTGTTTTTTCTATTGTGCTGTGTGATGGGTAGGGGGTTGTAGGGTCGACAGAATTCAGAAAATATATATTGAATTTTAATTCTTTTTTTTTTTTTTCAAATAGATATTTTTCAAAATAAATAACTTGTATTTTATTGAATAATACAGTTTACAGACAGAAGACAATCCTTTACATCAGGTTATTTATATTCATTGGCATGTAAAATGACAAGTGCTGCCAGAGTACTTGTAAACCTCCCACGTCAGTTAAGGAGGCTGGTATGGTATTAGCTGGTAGCAAGATCTCATTTAATGACAGGAAGTGGTTAGCATTCCATAACAGTGATCACTTCCCTGGAAAGAGTGACAGTGACCATATTGCAAAGTAACACTCGGACCCTGTCCTAAATTGTTTCTACTAGAACATAACTTGTATGGGGATTTTAGATGACTCCTAAATAATCAGTCTGTAACCTCATGACATTTCGTAAGGTGACAGCACTTTAATAAATGTATTTTTAGAAAAACAAATTATAAACAAATATGTATATATTATGTTTAACCTCCCTGGCGGTATGATTATGTCAGATTTTTGCGTCTCAAAGCGGTACATTGTCTCGCATAGAAATTTAGCGTTTTATATTGTAGGCCTGTAATTCTTAGGAATAACTCACTTAAATCTGTCCAAACAAGAGTCTAGTAGACACCCCGGGTATAATAAAGTTTGAAACATGAAATCATAAATTATAATATAATAAATAACTATAAATAATTATCAGAAATAATAACATAATAATAATAAAATGTATTCAATAATGTAATCTAGTCAAAAACACTGAAATTTGCTCAGTTGCAGAATTGTCGCGGTCGTCACTTTCAGTGTCTGATGATGAATTTCCCCCCAAATCAGTATCACTCAATTCTGCAAATGATTCTTATTTACTATCGGTGTTTTCTAGCTGATCAAAAAACATTTTTGACGTAAAGGGACGCTTTTTGGTTGCCATGCACATAATCAAGTTTCCAGGCAGAAAGAATGACATATATAATATAAATGGCATAATATATAAATATGGCAGTGTGGGATGTGGGAGGGGACCGGATTCCACAGCAGAGCGGTACCGTCATACTTGCTGAGGGAGTGGCGGAAGCTGGGAGTTTCTCCTACTTAGGGTCACCCGGTTGGAATTGAGGAAAAGGTTGCAACCCGTTTTGTCTCTTCTTCAAGCAGCTTGAGATGTGACTGAACGTTTATGAGCATTGAGGGAGTTGAAGAGATAGCAAGAGCTGGTTAAAGCAGATTTCCCAGAATTCGGAGGTATATAACCGGTGGACGCAGTACCTGACAAGCGACCTTGATGGGCTGTTTAACCCCCAATGTTCTGGTGAGCCTCAGTGTGTTTAGTTCATTCACGTGGTGACACAGGTGGAGGATTTAACTGTGGAAGACTTGATTTTGTTGCACTGAAGAATCCACTTTATGGACTGTTAGAGCACATATAATAATTTTTTCTCTTGGATGTGTTTTGTTCACATACAACTGCGCCGCTTATAGGGCTATTGATTTTCAGTTTTACACATTTTTATATATAATATAAAAGTGCATGCAGGGCTCTGGGCAAACCACTAGGGACAAAGGGGATGTGAAATGATTTCATACAGTAATGATATCTTACAGATTACACTGTACTGTATGTATACTGTGTGTTTCACTTTTTGAATTTCCCACCGGGCTTGGCCCCCACGCAACGCGATGCTCACAGGGAACAGAGCATCGGACGAAGATTCTGCCAGAGGACACAGCGGGGGACATCGCAGGATCCTGGGGACAAGGTAAGTAACACTACCTCGATCCTGCGATGCGATCCCGAGTGTGGCTTGGGGTTACCGCTTTTGGTAATGAAAATTAACCCCGAGCCACACTTGGGAATACCGAGGCTGTGATGTGCCACAAGGTGAGGCAGTTGGTAATAAATCACTTTTCAGCGCCTCAGTGTCGCCAGACTAATGAAAATAGCTTTCTGACTGGTTGCTTTGGACTTCCGTGCACCTTTGCTTGGTTATTAAAAAAGACATGTAGTGTGTTGATTGCCCTTCCATTGTACGTGAATTAAAATTCACAACTCTGGGATACAGTAAAACTACTTAATGTGTTACTAAATCCAGGACCCTGCATTCACTATATTTGGTCTCCCACAGAACATGGAAATGCAATTATTTTAGTAAATATAAAGTGCTAAATACCTTTCCTCATCAGCAGTATATACAGTAGCAGTCTTGTGACTTCTATCAGTGTCTGGTTAAAGCTTGCAGGAGGAGTTTTCATTCTCCCCTGATTGTCCTATAACACCGCAGGACCCCTGACCCTCTGTCTGCACAGTGCTGATTGGCCCTGTGCTGATCACATGCACTCTCCCAAGAGAAAAACAAAAACGCTCTAGCAATACATACCTGGTTGAGCATGTGCAGCTTGCACCCAAGGCACTGTTCTATCAACATAAAGATTGTGGATAGTGGAAGAAGGAGAGGAAGAAGGAGTGGATCAGAGAATACAGGATCAAACAGCCTTTTTACGCAATGCGGAGGATTAACCCATTAGGTTCCCCAGTGAGTATAACAAGCATGCTTTACTGCACATATAGACTGATTTTAATGTTGTAGGTATAGTAACACTTTAAAATGTGAGAGGAACTGGTGTGGTTTGATATTGAGGGAATTTATTCATCGTTTTTGGTAAATACTAAATCCCTAGCAAAAGAGGTGAGTGTAGATTAGTTTGAAAACCTTAAAGTGGTTGTAAACCTCTCACATAAAAAATGAATAAAGCATATCTCTCTATATAGTGTGTACTAGCCTGAATCTAAAGTGTGGTTCCTCTCGATCCCATTAAGGGTGACCCTTGGTCTTGTCCGTTCTCTCAGGTGGACGAACTTCCTGTCCCTTGGTCTGTACCCTCGGATACAGCTTCATGGGGCTAATGTTTAGAAGATGTTTGGATGACTTCCTTTGTCTCTAACAGTTTTACTTACAATATCTCTGGCATCTCTATTATCTTTATAATATTGTTGATTTATTGCATTCACTGTAACTTTTACATTTTCAATAAATACTATTGATATAAAAAGTGTGGTTCCTCTCTAGTTTCTCCTCTTTCTGCTATCTGCTTGACTGGTTGAAAAAATTCTAAACCAACATAGCAGCCTTCAAGGAGACTCCTCCAGCACACAAGTGATCTCAGCTCTATGTTTCTCCAAGCCTGTGAAGAGGGGTGTGTCACTTTCCTCCAATGAGCTCTCAAATTACACTCAGCTCTGTGCTCTAGCTCTGCAGTGTGCTTGCCATCAGATCTCCACCTCCTGCTTTCTGCTGCTGAGAGATGCTGTGTAAAAATGTGTGTTTTAGAAACTGTAGAGGAGAAGGGGCTGCACATAAACAGGTACAATTTATGTACAAGGATTTGTTTCATCTTTGTGTATCACCTGAGGTTAGCCGTTTCACTGGGTATATGTAAGAGTTTACAACTTCTTTAAGTAATAAAGAAACAAAAACTTCTGTTCTCTTGTCTAAATAAATAAGTGCCACCATCCACACAGAACATGCTTCTTGTGCTCCATAAAAGTATGCAAAAATGAAAGTCTCTCTCCGAGGTTTAAAAGAGTATCTCTTCACAGTGCTGAAGTCTCCAATAGCAACCATATATATTAAAGTTCCCCACAGGTTACCTTCTATGTACACCCTCACCCTCATCATTGGACATCATACGCCCATGATATGCCCAAAAGGGGTGAGGGTGTACCTGTGGAGCACTTACATATATTGGCTTTAGCACTGTGAGAGAGTCTTTTTTATTTTATTTTTACAATAGAAAAAGCCAGAGCACCATATATCACATAGGATACTTGTTAGTAAAAATGTACCTGATAACATTTGGCTTGGGCATTACTTTTGTGTAAGATCCTGTAATCACTCTCCTTTCATGTTTCACTTTTAGATATGGAAACAGTACTCGCAATTATGTGATAAGAATAGGAGATTATCACACACTTGTCCCAGAGGAATACGAAGAGGATTTGGGAATCCAAAAGATCATTATCCATAAAGACTATAGACCAGATGGAAGTGATTATGATATTGCTTTAATAAGACTAGATGGAGCTTCAGACCAGTGTGTGACATTCAGCAGCCACGTATTACCAGCCTGTCTACCTATGAGGCGAGAAAGGCCGCAGAAAACAGCATCAAATTGTTATATTACAGGTTGGGGTGACACAGGTATTTATTTTTATTCTTTAACAGATTGGTTTCTATGAGGATGAGCTACAGTGCATCCAGACAGTATTCACAGCGCTTCACTTTTTCCACATTTTGTTATGTTACAACCTTATTCCAAAATGAATTAAATTCATTATTTTCCTCAAAACTCTACAAACGATACCCTATAATGAAGAAGTTTGTTTGAAATCTTTGCACTTTTATTAAAAGTAAAATACTAAAAAAATCCCATGTACAGGCGTATTCACAGCCTTTGCTCAGTACTTTGTTGAAGCACCTTTGACACCAATTACAGCCTCAAGTCTTTTTGAGTATAATTCTACAGGCTTATTACTTATTTTTGGGCAGTTTATCCCATTCTTCTTTGCAAGACCTCTCAAGCTCCATCAGGTTGGATGGGGAGCGTTGGTGCAAAGCCATTTTCAGATCTCTCCAGAGATGTTCAATCGGGATCAAGTCTGGGCTCTGGCTGGGTCACTCAAGGACATTCACAGAGTTATCCCGTATCCACTCCTTTGTTATCTTGGCTGTGTGCTTTGAGTCATTGTCCTGTTGGAAGATGTACTTTCACTCTAGTCTGTGGTCCAGAGCGCTCTGGAGCAGGTTTTCATCAAGGATGTCTCTGTACATTATATAGATCAGGGATATGCAATTAGCGGACCTCCAGCTGTTGCAAAACTACAAGTCCCATCATGCCTCTGCCTCTGGGTGTCATGCTTGTGGCTGTCACAGTCTTGCTATGCCTCATGGGACTTGTAGTTCTGCAACAGCTGGAGGTCCGCTAATTGCATATCCCTGATATAGATGGACAAAGTTACAGTGCTCGCATAAAAACAACTATAATGATAATTACACTGTAACTTTGTCCATCAATATATATTCAGATGATTTTCACTCTGTGTACAGCAGCTGCATTTATATATATATATTGTTTGTATTTTATTTTCGGAAGTGCAAAGTGCATTCATCTTTCCCTCTATCCTGACTAGTCTCCCAGTTCCTGACACTGAAAAATATCCCCACAGCATGATGCTGCCACCACCATGCTTCACTGTAGAGATGGTAGGGATGGTATTGGCCAGGCGATGAGCGGTATTCTCCAGACATGACGCTTACCATTTAGGCCAAAGAGCTCAATCTCTGTTTCATCAGACCAGAGAATTTTGTTTCTCATGGTCTGAGAGTCCTTCAGGGGCCTTTTGGCAAACTCCAGGTGGACTGTCATGTGCCTTTTACTGAGGAATGGCTTCCGTCTGGTCACTCTACCATACAGGTCTGATTGGTGGAGTGCTGCAGAGATGGTTGTTCTTCTGGAAGGTTCTTCTCTCTACACAGAGAAACACTGGAGGACAATTGTGTTGTAGAAACATCTCAAGGATGATTAGTAGAAACAGAATGTACCTGAGCTCAATTTTGGGTGTCATGGCAAAGGCTATGAATATTTGTGTACATGGGATTTTTTCATTGTTTATCTTGAATACATTTGCAAAGATTTCAAACAAACGTCTTTCACGTTGGCATTATGGGGTATTGTTTGTAGAATTTTGAGGAAAATAATGAATTTAATCCAATTTGGAATAATGCTGTAACATAACAAAATGTGGAAAAAGTGAAGCACTATGAATACTTTCCAGATGCACTGTATATTCTATTGAGGATAAGCCTTATTGTATTGAGGATAGGCCTTATTCTATGGCATGTATTTGGATCATAGAAACTCATTAGACTGTGCACTTTTTTCTTCTAGTGCAGTAATAAAAGAATAAGTGCACTTTTTCAACATAAGCTCCTGATTAAACTTCTTCTATTTACCCTCTGCAAATTATTGATAGTATTGCTTCAAAGTATATATATATATATATATATATATATATATATATATATATTATTATTATTATACAGTATTTATATAGCGCCAACAGTTTACTCAGCGCTTTACAATATATATATATGTTTAGTTCCTTGCATCTATATTGTCCTCAAGCACTGTGCTGACAAATAGCTTTGCTGTTAGCAAAGCACACTTTTCTACTATAAGACCCCTTTCACACTCAGGTGCTTTACAGGCGTTTTTGCGCTAAAAATAGCATCTGTAACGCGCCTCTAAACTGCCTCCTAATCCACCCCAGTGTGAAAGCCTGAGTGCTTTCATACTGGGGCAGTGCGCTTGCAGGACAGGAAAAAAAGTCATGCAAGCAGCATTTTTGGGGCATTGGAGGAGCGGTGGAGGAGTGGTGTCCATTGAAATTAATGGGCAGAGCTTCCGAAGCGGCTGAAACCACTTTGGAAGCACCACGTGCCGGATCTTTTAACCCCTTCTTAGGGCTTAAAACCGCCCCACTGCCGCCCGAATAGTGGCACCAAAGAGCCGCCATATCAACTGTACAGCACCGCCAAAACTAGGAGCGCTTTACCGCTAATGCCCTGATCGCCCCAGTGTAAAAGTAGCCTAACAGTTTCCAATCTTCACTTTTCATGACAGTTTGGAGTCTGTGGGAATTTGTCCCAAAAATAAAAAAAACATTGTATATATTAACAACTAATTTTAAAAGAGAAGTATGGGGTATATGAAAAACACCTTATACTTATCTAGGTGGATGCAGTATCGATCTGATGCTGCATCTGTCCTCCACCACCTCTGCACTGAGACTTGAGTGATCAAACACCGCTGATCGCTGAGAGCCGTGACTATCAGACACCAGCTCTCTGTTCTGCCCCTGTAACGCTCACTGGAGCGCTGGGCTGGGGCAGAGGGCTGGAGCAGCTGGCTCAGTCTCTCCCAGCAGAGCAACTGAGAGGCTGAGCCAGCTGCCAATCCAGGCATCTGGGTGGATCCTGACTGTAAAGTTGGGATCTTTCCCCAGCCTGGACCAGCTGAGTGACATCAGCCAACAGTGGGCTTTAGCCTGTTGTCAGTTGAAAACGGGTCACAGGAGTGCAGAACCAACTGCACTCCTTTGATCCATAGGAGAAGTAGGGCCAAAAAAGCTTTGGCCATCCTTTTTTTTTTCTTTTTTTTTAAACAAAGAATTACCTTTACAGAGGTAGCCTTATTTTAAAATAAATAAACATTTGCATATTTTCAAGTTGTATTATAAATATTTTAGGTGAATGTAAACACGATTCATGAAATTTGAGCTGGGCTCATATATCTGTAGTGTTTTGTTATCTCTCTTCAAAGGACTATGTCCCGTAGCTGTCTCCTGCTCCCTTCTTCTGTTATCAGCCTGATAACTTCTGACAAGTTCTCCATCACATGTGATAAAAGCAGCCAGAGTTTTGTGTTGAGGATGATGTTATAAATAGATTAGCAAATTGCTGAACTATTCAAACAGATCTGAAAGTCTCTACCTATGAGGAGAGTGCGTGTGTGCCTTTCCTCCAATCAGCTGTCTTGGCTGTATGCCCAGGCTTCACTGCAGCGTTGAACAGGAAGAAAAAATCTCCTAACACAATCTGAACATTCCAAAGAATATATAAAGCTGAAGACAGCAGATATACATGTAAAATGTATGTAGGGAGATTTGTTTCATTTCTGTGTATCATCTGAGGCTGTTCACTTCACCAGGTATCAGTTAAAGAGGGCATATCCTACAGAAAGCCTACTGCTTTCACACTGTTAAGACCCCACTCACTTACCCAATGCACACATTAGCCACACCTTGAACATACTGCTATGAATATAAAATCCTTATTTGTGTTTGATAGCATTTGTTCTGTGCTCACACCATAGAGAATGCTAATAATGTTCTCAAATGTGTAGGTAGAATGGTGAGAAAATGCAGGCAAATATGCCTATACCTTCTAATAATGGGTAATAGATATTGCATACCCTTTCTTCAATAAAGTGACCCCATCAATATTAAAACAATACCTGCCTGGTTAAATAATATTAACTAATATTAATTAAAGAGGAAGTAAACCCTGATTTAACTTCCTCTTTTGTTCCCTGCAAAGTAAAAGCATAATGGGCAAGTATGCATTGCATACTAACCCATTATGTGGCACTTACCTGCAAACGAAGCCCACACCGTCTCCGCTGGAGGCCGCGTCCATGTTTGCCCCTCTTCTGTCTGGGGCAGCGGACTCCGGCTCTGTAACTTGCCGGAGCTGCGTGATGGCACTCGCTCGGGAAGAAACGGCCCGAAGGGCTGTTTCTTCACAGCGCATGTGACGATAACACCATTGGTGCACTACAAGGTAAATATCTCCTAAACGGCGCACGTTTAGGAGATATTTACAGTACCTATAGGTAAGTGTTGTGTTGTGTTAGGTTGTGTTAGGTGGACTAGTAGATTTAGATGGACTCCAGTAACAAATTAAAGCTGAACTCTAGCAAATATTTTTTTTTTTTTTTTTTTTTTCCAATAAGAATTTTATTAGAAACAATGGGTTACAAAGGTGGTACAGAGT
>BLSH010351731.1:982910-1004792 GCA_018402905.1 Glandirana rugosa | reverse complement strand
AAACAAAAATCAACATCGATAAAATCCTCCTATAGACACACACGTCCACTGATAATGACACGTATTAATAATCCGTTGAATTGAAATGGGTATATATTTGTTTTTTGTTAAGTTGCCTAATAATTATGCACAGTAATAGTCACCTGCACACACAGATATCCTCCTAAAATAGCTACAACTAAAAACAAACATAAAACTACTTCCAAAAATATTCAGCTTTGATATTAATGAGTTTTTGGAATCATTGAGAACATGGTTGTTGTTCAATAATAAAATTATTCCTCAAAAATACAACTTGCCTAATAATTCTGCACTCCCTGTATTATTAGAGCAAGAGGCTCATTTGCACTCTGTTATATCTAATATTTTATATTAATATATTGGGTAGAGTTGGGGCGAATTCTGGCTGTTTGCCCATTCGACGAACACCTTAATTATTGGGGCGTTGGACCATTTGTTCGGCCCACCGAATAACCACAATGCACTGCGCCACCACCCTGATTGGCTGAAGCAATGAAAGCTTTGCCCAATCAGGGCACAGAGCACTGTCAGAGCCATGATTGGAGAAAGTAATGATGACTCTATCCAATCATGGCTCATTGCTCATAGTCCCGCCCCGCACTATAAAAATATTCTCCCCATAGCGGCCATTTGCAGTGTGTTATTGGTATGGCAAGAGATAGTGCTACTAGTAAGTTAGTGTGCTATAGTGTGCTATTTTGCTTCTATTGTCAGTGTAGAATATCAGTTTAGTGTGAATTTAGTGATAGAGTGCAGTGTGACCTTTCAGTCTTACTTTAGTGTCAGTTTAGTGTGAATCTAGTGATTGTTCAGTCTGAGTGTAGTGTGAGTATTCACTTTTACTTTAGTGTCAGTTTAATTTGTTGGAGCAGGTTTCCTGCAGTATATATCAGTGTGTTACTGTACGTTTAATGCAGCATATATGAGTGCGTTACTGCACGTTTAACGCAGTATATATCAGTATGTTACTACACGTTTAACAAAGTATATTTGTGTGTGTTACTACACGTTTAACGCAGTACATTTGAGTGCATTACTGCACATTTAATGCAGTATATATCAGTGTGTTACTGCACATTTAACGCAGTATATTTCAGTGCATTACTGCATTTTAACACAGTATATATCAGTGCGTTACTGCACATTTAACACAGTATATATCAGTGTGTTACTGCACATATAATGCAGTATAGTTCAGTGCGTTACTGCACATTTAACACAGTATATTTCAGTGTGTTACTGCATGTTTAACGCAGTATATATCAGTGCGTTACTGTACGTTTAACGCAGTATATATCAGTGCATTACTGCATGTTTTACGCAGTATATATCAGTGCGTTACTGCACCTTTAACGCCGTATATATCAGTGTGTTATTACACATTTAACGCAGTACCTATCAGTGCGTTACTGCATGTTTAATGCAGTATATATCTGTCACATACCTGGTAACAGAGCCTGACATGTACAAGGAGACCTCTCTTACGGCCCTGGCTCAGGGACCACTGGAGTTGTGACAGTGGTCATGAGCGCACAGTGAGGTAGGAGTGCCTACAGAATTCCTTGTTGACGGTAGAGATGTGCAGCTGATGAGTTTCCAGACCAGGCTCGGTGGTGAGCGGCAGGTGGCAGCTGAAGTAGCAGATGCGGATGCACAGCGGATGCAGGACAACATCACCGGGTGCTGAATGGAGCAGGATGGAGAAGACTGGAGCAGGGTCAGACAAGCTGGGTCAATCACAGATAATCAGTTATGGCACAAGCGGTAAGCAGAGATTGGTCAGTAGACAGGCAGAGGTTGGCAGCAGAATATCAAGCAGAATAGCAGGCATAGCAAGGTTAAGGCAAGCCGGGGTCAGGACTGGAGGTAAGCAAGCGTAGTCAAATTGGGTCCAGATCAACACAGGTAATCAGATGCAGGTACAGGATTAGAGTCAGGTAAAGCTGCAGATCAGAAAGCAAGGCCCTAGTGCATTTCTCATCCTTATATATGCATTTCTCATCCTTATATATGGCATTTGGTGCCAATGTTAAAGGGCATGCACCCACGATCGTGGACGGGCCCTGCTTCTTGCTGTCTTGTCTGTACAGACAGAACATGAATTCACATATTTTTTGCAGAATTTTTCCAGGTCTGGCCACCGAAATTAGCGTCGTACCAACTCGAAAGTCTTGTGGATACCAAAGTGACCTGCTAAAGGATGATCATTAAGGAGTCTTAGAACATTCACCCGCACATCTTCTAGAACAAACATTTGGTCTCCCCGCTATAACAAGCCATCCTTGGGCACCAATGTGATACCAGAAGGCCCAGGAATGCTGATGGACGCTTGTTTAATCTGTGAGAGAAGGTCAGACTGTAATAGCAGAAAGTTACCTGTGGGAAGATGGTATCCAGCATTGATGATTCCTTGGGGTCATCGTACATACGAGACAGGGCATTCGGTTTAATATTTTTTGATCCAGGTCAGTAGGTTATGTGGAATGAGAACCTTGAGAAGAACAATGCCCATCAAGCTTGGCGTGGTCTTAGTCGCTTGGCAGATCTTAAATACTCCAGATTCTTATGATTGGTGTATATTAATATGGGATGTGCTGCATCTGCCAACAGGTATCTCCATTCCTCCAGAGCTGCTTTGATTGCGAGTAGTTCTCAATCTCCTACATCTTAGTTTCTCTCTGCTGGGGAGAGTTTCCATGAGAAGAAGGCTACAGGGTGCATCAAATCCTTCAATCCCTGACGTTACGAAGCAACTGCCCCCACTGCCATTTCTGATGCACCCACTTCAAGTATGTAAGGTAGTGCTGGGTCAGGATGACTGAGGATAGGTGCTGAGGTGAAACGTCTTTTTAGGGTTTCAAAGGCATCTTCTACCTCAGGATCATAAGTTTTGCTAATTCAGTTGTGTGATGGAGGTGATGATGGCAGAGAAACTTTTAATGAATTTCCAATAAAAGTTTGCACACCCCACAAAACTCCCTTCTTATCTCTGGGTGCAGGCCACTCCAGTATAGCGGAAACTTTTTAGATATCCGTCTTAATTTGTGCCATGGAAATTACTAACCCCAAGAATTGGATGCTCTGCTGCTTGAATTCACGCTTTTCACACCTCACAATCACAGTTTTCAGGCTTAGCGTATAGACCGTGTTGGCGGAGCTGGCATAGGACACTGTTGACTGAAATTGTTCCTTACAGAAGCTGGAACAAGAGTGGAAGAGCTAGAGTTGCATTGGTAGACAGAGCTGACAGGTTAGCAGGAACAATAGGTGGACACTTATGCATCTTTGCAGGACAGGCACGCACATAGTGACCAGCTTCTCTGCAGTAAAGACACAGGTTGCCCTGTCGGCAGCATAGACGTTCCTTGGGAGTCAGAGCAGGATGCATCGACCCCAGTTGCATGGGTTCAGAGACATCAGCTGTGGGGGTAGCGGAACTTGAACTAGCAGGAGCCGAGTTGAGAGAAGTCGGATAAGCAGGGGCCAGAGCTCTAGGCATCATCCACACAGGGCGGGTCTGCTGGGTAAATCTCTCTGACCGACACTCACAGAGCCGACGATCGATCTGGATAGCCAGGATGATGAGACCCTCCAGGTTATTAGGTACTCCAACCCGGGCTAGCTCATCTTTAAGGTTCTCGGAAAGGCTCAAGCGAAACTGGTGACGCAGAGCTGCATCATTCCATTGTGTATCTGCGCTCCAGCATCTGAAATCTGTAACATAGTCCTCAGCTGCTCTGCAGCCTTGCTGGACCGCATGAAGGGCAGCTTCTGCCATTACAGTCCACTGTGGGTCATCATAGAGCTGGGCCATAGCGTCAAAGAAAGATGACATAGCATGCGTCTGAATATTATTTTCCCACAAGCAGGCTATGGGCCCAGGTCTGAGGTTTTCTTTAGAGTAGAGCAATAATGAAACTATCCTTGGTAGCTTTTAGAGAGAAAGTTCGGGGCTGCAGGGCGAAATATAACTGGCAGGCGTTGCGGAAGGCTCTGAATTTGCTTCGATCCCCTGAGAATCTTTCCTGTGTGGGAACTCTAGGTTCAGGTGGTAGCATCACCATGGAAGGGTCGGCAACAGTCTGTGTTGGTGCAGCAGTAGGGGATGAAGTTGTGGTGGCACTTGCAGAAGCAGCGAAAGACTGCGCACGTTCCTCCAGCTGAATGTAAACATCCTGCAGAGACTTGATGGCCTGGGTGAGCGCTGCAAGGTGCTGACAGATCTTGTCCATTGGAGAGGCTCCTCCTGCAGGCTCAGACATGGCTGTCTGATGCTGTCATATACCTGATAACAGAGCCTGATGTGTAGAAGGAGACATCTCTTATAGCCCTGGCTCAGGGACCACTAGATTTGCAACAGTGGTCACGAGAGTGCAGTGAGGTAGGAGTGCCTGCGGAATTCCTTGTTGATGGTAGACATGTGCAGCTGATGAGTTGCCGGACCAGGCTGGGTGGTGTGCGGCAGGCGGCAGCTGAAGCAGCAGATGAACAGCGGATGCAGGACAACGACACCAGGTGCTGGATGGAGCAGGATGGAGAAGACTGGAGCAGGGTCAGACAAGTCGGGTCAATCACAGATAATCAGATATGGCACAAGCGGTAAGCAAAGATTGGTCAGTAGACAGGCAGAGGTTGGCAGCAGGATATCAAGCAGAATAGCAGGTATAGCAAGGTTAAGGCAAGCCGGGGTCAGGACTGCAGATAAGCAAGCGTAGTCAAATCGGGTCTGGGTCAACACAGGTAAACAGATGCAGGAACAGGATCAGAGTCAGGTAAAGCTGCAGATCAGACAGCAAGGCTCTAGTGAATTTATCATCCTTATATATTGTATTTGGCGCCAATGTTAAAGGGCGCGCACCCGCGATTACGGGCGGGCTCTTGCGCGCACGCCTGCCAAAATGGTTGTCCCTGGAATTGTGCCCACAAATGTGCCTTGGCCTCTGCCTCTGCCCGTCTGCTGTACTATGGCCAGCATGTCCCTGACAATATCGGTGCGTTACTGCACATATAACGCAGTATATTTCAGTGCATTACTGCACGTTCAACGCAGTATATATCAGTGCGTTACTGTACGTTTAATGCAGTACATATCAGCGCGTTACTGCACGTTTTTAATGCAGTATATATCAGTGCATTACTGCATGTTTAACTCAGTATATACAGTGCCTTGAAAAAGTATTCATACGCCTTGACGTTTTCCACATTTTGTCATGTTACAATCAAAAACTTAAATTTATCTTATTGGGATTTTATGTGATAGACCAACACAAAGTGGCAAATGATGTGGAAGGAAAATGTTAATTAGCTTTCAAAATTTTTTACACAAATATATTTGTGAAACTGTGGCATGCATTTGTATTCAGCCCCCCTGAATCAATACTTTGTAGAACCACCTCTGTAATTACAGCTGCAAGTCTTTTTGGGGATGTCTCTAACAGCTTTGCACATCTAGAGAGGGAAATTTTGCCCATTCTTCTTTGCAAAATAGCTCAAGTTCTGTCAGATTGGATGGAGAGTGTCAGTGAATAGCAATTTTTAAGTCTTGCCACAGATTCTCAATTGGATTAAGGTCTGAACTTTGACTAGGCCATTCTAACACATGAATATGTTTTGATCCAAACCATTCCATTGTAACTCTGGCTGTATGTTTAGGGTCGTTGTCCTGGTGGAAGGTGAACCTCCGCCCCAGTCTCATTGTTTATTGCAGACTCAAACAGGTTTTCTTCTAAGATTGCCCTGTATTTGGCTCCATCCATCTTCCCATCACCTCTGACCAGCTTCCCTGTCCCTGCTGAAGAAAAGCATCCCCCGCATCATAATGCTGCCACCACCATGTTTCCCAGTGGGGATGGTGTGTTCAGGGTGATGTGCAGCATTAGTTTTTCACCACTCATAGCATTTTACTTTTAGGCCAAAAATTAAATTCCCGTCTCATCTGACCAGAGCACCTTCTTGCACGTGTTTGCTGTATCCCCATATAGCTTCTTGCAAACTGCAAATGGGACTTCTTATGGCTTTCTTTCAACAATGGCTTTCTTCTTACCACTCTTCCATAAAGACCAGATTTGTGGAGTGCATGACTAATATTTGTCCTGTGGACAGATTATCCCACCTGAGCTGTGGATTTCTTAGAGTTTTATTAATATTCATTCCAACATAACGGCTCGACAGTTTGATGGCTACATCACAAATAAGACATATAATTCAAAAATAAAATAAAGAGGAATACTCAAATCTTATAAATGCCAAGATAAACTATATTTAATACTGTAGAACACGGAGCTGTGGATTTCTGCAGCTCCTCCAGAGTTACCTTGGGCCTCTTGGCTGTTTCTTTGATTAATGCTCTCCTTGTCCGGTCTGTCAGTTTAGGTGGACGGCCATGTCTTGGTAGGTTTGCAGTTGTGCCATACTCTTTCCATTTTTGGATGATAGATTGAACAGTGCTCCATGGGATGTTCAAAGCTTGGTATATTTTTTTATAGCCTAACCCTGTTTTAAACTTCTCCACAACTTTATCCCTGACCTGTCTGGTGTGTTCCTTGACCTTCATGATGCTGCTTGTTCGCTAAGGTTCTCTAACAAACCTCTGAGGGCTTCACAGAACAGCTGTATTTATACTGAGATTACATTACACACAGGTGGAGCTATTTACTAATTAGGTGGCTTCTGAAGGCAATTGGTTCCACTAGATTTTAGTTAGGGGCATTAGAGTAAAGGGGGCTTAATACAAATGCATGCCACACTTTCTAGATATCTATCTTTAAAACATTTTGAAAACCATTCATCATTTTCCTTCCACTTCACAATTATGCGCCACTATGATTTGGTCAATCACATAAAATTCCAATAAAATACATTTACGTTTTTAGTTGTAACATGACAAAATGTGGAAAATGTCAAGGGAATGAATACTGTTCAGTGATGTTGCCCATCCCATTCAGCCTCAGGATGCAGAAGAGGTGGTGGACTGGTTTATGAAACCATCATCATCCTCCTCATCCTTCTTCACCCAAGCAGAGACTAATGCGCAGTCCACTGTAGCTACAAGAGTGGCTTATTCTGCATCCTTGTCCACAGCTACTCCTGCCATAGCCCTAACATCAGGCATGGAGGAGTCAGCTAATCAGCTGAGTTATTTGAACACATTGTCAGCCACTTGCTCCTTTACAATGCACAGCCATTACTTGATTCAGATCTTGGTTCTGAGGTTGAGGAAGGTAGGAATATGAGCCTACAGAGAGGGGAGAACACTGGTAAACAACAAATTGGCAGTCACGTTCCCCCAGCTACAACGTATTGCCAAGTTGTCTCCAGTGATAATGAGGATGGAGGGGCTGATGATGATGATGAGGTCACCGACGTGACTTGGGTGCCGTATAGAGCAGAGGAGGAAAGTGAGGGTGAGGCACAACCCTAAAGAGGCAGCCATCATGGAAGAGTACAGAGCAGCCACCCTATTCCACCAGATTGTGGAGCTGTTATCTCCCGGCTCACTTCCTACAGCTCAGCTGTTTGGGCCTTTTTTAGCACATGTGCAGCCAATCGCACTGTTGCAATTTGCAAACTTTGCCTCAAGCACATAAAGCGTGGCAAAAACACCAGCGATTTGGGTAACGCATACTTGACAAGGAATTTAACTTTCCACTACTTAGCCCTTTGGCAAGAGCACCTGAAAGCCACACAAAAGGGACACAATTCTGCTTCTCCTCACTCCTCACCTTTCTAGCCTACCCCCCCTATACCTCATGACCTCTCAGAAGCCTCCACTGACAGGAATGATGGTATATCACAGGGTGTCCCAGGTCCTTGCAGCATGTGCTGTACCACAATGGCAGGTTCCCAGTCACTATTTCTTTTCATGTAAGGCCATTCCAGCTCTCTACCATGACGTGGAAGGCAATGCTGTGGTATTGTTGGGCAAGGCAGTTAGCCGTAAGGTCCATGTTACTGCTGACACGTGATCTAGCTAGCATGGTCAGGAATGAAATATTTAGTTCACAGTACACTGGATAACTCTGCTTGCAACTCGGAAGGATGCAGGACAGGGCTCAGTGCTGAAGAAGTCACGTGTCTTGACGTTCCCGATACCGGAAGTGACGTGAGAGGCGGCTGAACACCGTTTTATTTGCTAAAAGCGAGATGTTTTTATATTTGATGTAATCAAATAGATTTATTTTAATAAACCATTGATATTTTAAATACTAACATAGAAACATAGAAAAGCGAGGGCAGAAAAAGACTGAGTAGTCCATCAAATCTGCCCTTTTTTTAAATTATTTTTGTTTTTTTGTTTTCACATTAACATTAACCATAATACTACACTATGAGAGGCCCTTTTGTCTGACCCCCTTATGATCTGTGGAGCGGCTGTTTTGTGGCGAGTGAGCAGAATTACTGGGGCCAAACAGAAGATAGAGAGCTGACCTATGGTTAACCATCCCATCTCCCAGAGTGGATTTTGGCACTAGGATATTGATGTTTTGAAGCGATACTCCACTGGCTCTGAGGTGAGAGTATAGGGAGCACAGAGGTGGTGGTGAAGGTTTAAGCAAATAAATAGCACTGGATGTAAGCAGCGGAGGAGGCTGCTTTTGCACAGAAGCACAGAGCACTTTATTCATTAACTTTTTATTAAGGATACAATATATATTTTTTCATTATGTATTTATTTATAATATTGAACACACTTAAGTTTTTGACATATTGACACAGTTTATTACAGTTTGACTCACAATGGATATTGCGCAGTACTATAACTTTATTCGATTCCCCTCCTTGACCACTGTTACAAGGAGAAAGTCTCAGAACTCATCCAGTCACCACAGAAGGAGCAGAAGATGAAATCTCTTGAGGCCACCTTAAAGAGGAGTTTATGTAACCCCTTTCCCGACTCTGGTAGTTTAATGTAGTTTTGAGGCTTCTATTGGTCTAGAGAAGAGCGGAAGAGAAGGGGGCTGTCTCAGTGATGCATTTCAAAATTTTTTTAGTCCTCAACGCCCAGGGCTGTCAGCTTCCACATGCCATTGGCAGCATCTTCATCATATGGTGGGAGATTATCTGGGGGCGAAAACAGAAATGGAGAGCTTTCCAGTTCATGATCCACTAGGTTACTGGGTCATGAAAATATACCACTGGCCAGAACTTGCCCAGTATGCAACAGAGCTGCTGGGCTGCCCTGCATCCAGCCTGCTTTTTGAACAGGCATTCAGTGCTGCCAGAAGTTTTGTGACAGATAAGAGAGCGTGTCTGTCCACAAGCTCCGTGGAACAGCTGACATTTATCAAAATGAATCAATCCTGGATTAGCAGCAGCTATCAAGCCCCTGATGCCGATGTCGCTGATTAAATGCTTTCTGAATCTGGAATCTCTGAAAGACTGTCTAGGCTGCCTAGCTTTGTGGGTGTTGATTTCATCTGTAGGAATCATTTTGGTAAAGGTTTCATGGGCACACCTAACTCCCAAGGACCAATTTTTAGCACCTGTTTGACAGATGCATTTCATTGCAATTTTTGACAGCAAGGCCTATTCTTGCTTTCATCAAGAGTACCTGTATAGGGTTATGGTGTGAAAGAACCACCGACACCCAAAGACCAATTTTTCTGCACCTGTTTGACAGGTGCAGATAATTTCAATTTTTGACAGCAAGGCTAATTCTTCCTTTCATCAAGAGTACCTGTATAGGGTTATGGTGTGAAGGCACCTCAGACACCCAAAGATCAATTTTTCCACACCTGTTTGACAGGTGCATATGATTGCAATTTTTGATAGCAAGGCCAATTCATGCTTTCATCAAGCGTGCCTGTATAGGGTTACAGTGTGAAGGCACCACCGACACCCAAACATCAATTTTTCTGAACCTGTTTGACAGGTAGATAACATTGCAAATTTTGACAGCAAAAGCAATTCTTGCTTTCATGAAGAGTACCTCTATAGGGTTACGGTGTGAAGGCACCACTGACACCCAAAGACCAATTTTTCCACACCTGCTTGACAGGTGCATATCATTGCAAATTTTGACAGAAAGGCCAATTCTTGCTTTCATCAAGAGTACTCCAGTAAAGGCACAATCAACACCCAAAGCCCAATTTGGGTGTTGAAAATGTAAGAAAATGGGAGCAACAGATATTGTCTTAATGGCTTTTAGCTTTTTTGAGGTGAAGCACTGAAACCCAGAAAACTCTGAAATGTAAATATCCAATTTGATTTCTAAAGTCGATGGTTGGACTGCCTCTTCCCTCGTTCCTGGAGTTATCACTTATGCATATTGGGAGAGATTTACTAAAACTGTAGCAAACAGAATCAGTTGCAGCTACGCATAGTAATTAATCAGCTTCTAACTTCAGCTTCTTTAGTTTTACTTTGACAATAAAACCTAGAAGCTAAGCATTTACACCTCTGTCTTCCTACAAAAAAAAAAAAACTATAAACAAGGAAATATAAGTATGGTGTCTTGAGCAGATGATTTATGTTTGCTTTATTTTTCTTTTGTGTTGTTTTTTTTTTTTAAATTGAATCCAGTAATCTGTTTGTCTGTGGAAAAACCATTAGTTGTGACATGGCATAGGGTTTCCCTTATGCAGCCTAGAGGATATATGCACCCCATAGTTTCCAATGGGTCACGTTCACATTTGTGCATTTTCTACCTGTGTGTTTTTTGGAAAAGGGTCAGGGACTTTTTTTCTGCAGTGAGTTGCATTTTTGGTTCCATAGACTTCAATGGAAATGCAGTGGAAATGCATAAAAAATGCATTAAAATATGCAGTGCTTGCATTTTTTATGCATTTCAGCTGTGTTTTTGCTGGTTTCTCCAGCAAGACAACAGACATTTCCCAAAAACGCATCAAAAATGCATGTGAAAGAAACACAAAATGCACTGGGAAAATGCATCAGCTGCAACCTGCATAAATGAGGACCAGGCCTTAGGTCTAGTAGCTGGAGCTACCAGAGAATCCCTACTTCTTTCCCCAACATGGTAACACCTGCTACCAGAGAAACTGATTTCCAGGCCATGAAGTGTCATGTGGTGATGGGAGGCATGCGTAAGCCTTTTCAAATACTAGCTTGCGTGACATAAGTATACTGTATATAAATATATTGTAAGTATGCAGGGTGATTATGCTCAAGTGGTGCATGCGACTTCCAGAAACATGCCACTCCAGACTGTGCTTTTAAGGGCATGGCAGCCCACTTTTATTAAAAGGAACGGAAAAGTTCAAAGTAAACACAGTAGCTACCCTCGCATTCAGCATTTCAGTCCTGCTAATGAAATAAATGATATTCAGGCCTCCTGGCTAATAAACTATATTCAGCCCTCCTGGCTAGTAAGTACAGCTCTCTTGCTTAGGCCTTCCGCTTTAGACCATGGTCTGTCTCCCACAAAGCTTACGCTCAGCAACTCGGTGCTGACAGCAAGTGCTACACTGGCTCCTACCTCTCTCCTAGGTTAAGCCCACCTGACTCCCATGCCCAGACCTCCTGTCTGCAGGGTGGAGTCGTCTCCAACTGGGAGCTGCTAGCCTTGGTCTGGTCATTACTTAAAGCCCAGAATACAGCTGACCAATTGGTGAACTGGCTATTTCCTAGACCTGGACCCTGGCAGGGTACTGTCCTGCTACATATCCACCCTATTTCAACCCCGGAGGGGGCGTAACACACCAACCAATCCTCCTCAAATTGGTACCTCTGTACCAGCTCTCACCTACAAGGGCCCATCCCTGCCTGACATCACCTTTAAAGGAGCACTCCACCCGCATCTTTTTCCGGGTGTGCTTCCAGTAGCAGTTTTTCCTGACCCTTGGGGTCCCACTGACCTCTCTACCATCCCATTTACTATCTGGCCCTGGGTTCCTATCACCTTCCCCAGACCTACTCTCCCAGGAATATAGGGGACCTGCTTCTATTACACCTGTCTCAAGCTTACCCAGCACTATCTGCATTTCAGGTTTGCTACTACCTGTGGGGTTACCCTTGGCAACCACTTTCTTAGGGATACACAATTCAAAATTGTCAATACCACAAGGAACTCTTGTCCCATTACATGCAGTTACTCTTTATGGGACCTTCCCACAGTTTTATATCGCCCCTTGTTGTCCAACACTCCATCAGTAACTGTTCTTGCAACAAGCATTTTTCAACACATTTTTTCACACCAGTCTCTTTTACCATTTCTGTTACAGCTGGTATTTTCAATACCTCTGACCTGTCCAACAATGTTCCAGAGTGCCTCTCATACCTCTGTATGAAGCGATCTAGTATACTGTGGGGCAACTTTCCTCATTAACAAAATACATTACATTAAATGATTCTAGCATTTTTTTTCTGTATCATATAGCCTGCAATTCCCAGCTCCAACCAACAGTAACCTAGGGCACAAGTTCTCAAAATGCAGGAGAGGATGGCAAGATATACATTGGTTGTACACAAATGATCAGACTCTTTCATACAAGTGTGTCTGAAACTTCAATTGAGTGTGCATAAGTGCAGCTCTCCTGCTTAGGCCTTCCACTTTAGGCCTTGGTATGTCTTCCACAGAGCAGACGCTCAGCAACTCGGTGCTGACAGATAGTAGCCTCATACTACACTGGCTCCCACCTCTCTCCTAAGTGAAGCTCTCCTGACTCCCACGTCCAGGCCTCATGTCTGCAGGGTGGAGTTATCTCCAACTGGGAGCTTTGAGACTTGGTCTGGTCAACACCTCTTTTGAAAAGTAAGGAATTTATCAATATCTCAAATGAACACAAGAACAATTTCCAAAGTTTTGACAAAACTGAATTTTATTGAACATTTGTTTAGCTCATTACATGAAAGTGAGGTTAATAATATAACTTAGATTACAAAATCTTCAGTTTTACTCAAATTAGTTGATGCAAAAAATGAATACACTCCACATCAAATATACTACATCTACTATTTTGTATGACCTCCATGATTTGTAAGGACAGCGCCAAGTCTTCTAGGCATGGAATGAACAAGTTGGCGACATATTGCAACATCTATTTTTTTCCAGTCTTCAAGAATGATCTCTTTTAGAGCCTGGATGCTGGATGGAGAGTGATGCTCAACTTGTCTCTTCAGTATTCCCCATAGGTGTTTGATTGGGTTTAGCTGGATCACTTTCACCCTGTTCTTCTTTAGAAATACAACAGTGGCCTTAGATGTGTGTTTTGGATCATTGTTATGTTGGAAAAGTTGCCAATGACCAAGGGCACAGAGTGATGGTAGCATCTTATTTTTCAATATAGAGCAGCAAAATATGTGAATTCATGATACCATCAACAAAAAGCAGCTCCTTGACACCAGCAGCACTTATACAGTTCAACAGAAGGACACTGCAACCACCGTGTTTTACTGTAGGCACCATACACATTTCTTTGTACTCCTCACCTTTGCGATACCATACAGTTTTGAACCTATCAGTTCCAAAAAACATTTATCCTGGTCTCATCACTCCAGAGCACAGAGTCCCAGTAGTCTTCTTCTTTTTCAGCATGGGTTTTGGCAAATTCTAGGTGGGCTCTTTTGTGCATGCGCTTTAAGAGAGGCTTCCTTCTTGGGCGTCTCCCATGCATGCCATTCCTCTGCAATATAGACTGTATTGTGTCACGGGAAACAATCAATCCAGTTTGGCTTTCTACATATTTAGCTATGCATTGGACATGCATGGCAATTTTCTTCAACCCTTCTCATCAGAAGACGCTCCTGTTGAGGTGTTAGCTTCCATGGATGGCCTGGATGTCTCTGTGAGATGGTTGCAGTTACGCCTCTGTTAAATTTTTGTATCAATTTTGCTACAGTATTCTTACTGATCAGTAAAGCTTTGCTGATCTTCTTGTAGCCTTCACCTTTCTTGTGTAAAGAATTTATTTTCTTTCTCAGGTCTTGTGACATTTCTCTTCCCTGTGGTGCCATTGCTGACAGCATGAAATGGGAAAGGGTTTTTTTTTGTTAAGTAGCGGCCTTTTATAATCAACTGTCTGCAGCAAAACCTGTTTAATGAATAATTAGTCTCACCTGTAGTTGAATTCTTGTTGATTAGAACTTTGCTGTCTGAGGCTGGATTCACACCAGTCCGGTGCGAATTCCAGCCTGTCTGCTGCCGAGAAGGGAAGGGGCCTCCGTTCGGTGGCTCCTGTCCATTCTCACAGCGCAGCAGCTGCGGGGGGAGGGGCCGCAAGCAGGGGAAATATCACTGTTCAGTGCGGAGCGCATGTCTGTGTTACATGCACTCCCATTGAACGCAATGGGCTGGGAATTCACAGCGCATTGCACAGAAAACGCACACGTTTTCTGTGCAATGCAGACTGCGAATTCACCGCACATATGTGAACTGGACACCCTGAAAACAATGTGTTTTCAAGTGTCCTGCGAATTGGATGCGGTTTAAGCCACATCTAATTTGCATAGATGTAAACCCAGCCTTAAATGTAGCTTTGCTTCTAAGACTTTCATTGGGGTGTTATCATTTTTGCAACATGGTCTTGAATGAATTTGTTAGGAAAAATACTTTCTTGTGCGTGCAAATTAACAAATCTTGGTTGAAATCAATGGCCCGCATTTGGAGGAGTATTTTGTAGTATAGTGTCTCAAAATTTATTGATTCTCAAAGAAAAGTAAAGGTGTTCTGACAAATCTGTTGTAGTGTACTCATTAATGCCGAGCACTGCATATATACAGTATATATATATATATATATATATATATATTTTGCATTCCTGTGTTCCTTTTTCTCTAAGGGACTTCTAGACAGTCCAGAGAGGCCATCCGTCCTTTCTCTTCTCCTCTGGCATTGGGCAGTGCTTACTGTTGCTCTAAACGTAGCCCATTAAATAGGTACATGGCAGCATGGGCTCAATGGAAGTGGGTTTAGGCCCTTTCATGCACAGAGGCGTAGCTTGAAGCTTGGGGGCCCTGATGCAAAAGTTGACCTGGCCCCCCCCACTACCATCCGCCGCTTCCACTGTGCATGCAGATACACCCACCGCACGCCAAAATACTCAAAGTGGCTTAAGAGTAAAGTTGAGCGAACACCTGAACGTTCGGAGGGTCCGAACGAACTTTGGGAAAAAGTCCGGGTTCGGCATCAAACGTTGCCTGAACGTTATCCCAGACCCCGAACCTCATTGAAGTCAATGGGGACCCGAACTTTTAGGCACAAAAATGGCTGTAACAAAGTCCTGGCAAGTGCTAGAGAGCTGCAAAAGGAAGTAAAATGGGGGTAAGAGTAGGGCAAGTGCCCTACAAAAAAATGGGGATAAGGAAAATAAATTAAAATCAAATAAACTAGGAGATGATTTTTGAACAATACTGTGTCACTTACAGCTGCAGCTAGAACCTCTCCCTTTAGAACTAGGAGATGATTTTTGAACAATAATCTGTCCCTCTAAGCAGAAGCCTCTACCTAGTGCAGACAGATCGCTCAAAGCAGCAGTATGTGAAATCTCAAATTACTCCCACAATCTGATCGTTGTGTACGATCCCACAATCTGATCGTTGTGTACAATCGTAACGATCGTTGTGTTAGGTAGGGTTTGATCTGCAATCTGTCACTCAAAGCAGCAGTATGTGAAATCTCAAATTACTCCCACAATCTGATCGTTGTGTTTACGATCGAATCGATCGCTGTGTTAGGCAGGGTTTGATCTGCAATCTGTCACTCTAAGCAGCAGTATGTGAAATCTCGATTCTCAAATTTCTGCAATCTGTCCCTCAGAGCAACAGTAGTAGTAATCTCAGGATGCAGGATCAGATGTCAAAATGTCTGCAATCTGTCCCTCACAAAAACACCGGCAGCTTCCTCTCCCTACACTAACCCAAGAACATGTGACATGCAGCACTGTGACTCCAGCCTCATATAGAGGCTGGGTCACATTATGCACTGGCCAATCACAGCCATGCCATTAGTAGGCATGGCTGTGATGGCTTCTAAGGGCAAACCAGTGAAATGCTTGTTGATTGGCTGCCCTGCAGCTATTCAACATGCGTGATCAACTACCAGAACCCAGAACCCGAACCCGAACGTTTTTTGAAACGTCCGTGTTCGGGTCCAGGTCCCGGACACCCCAAAGTTCGGTACGGACCCGAACGTTACAGTCCGGGTTCGCTCAACACTACTTAAGAGTTATGAGTCCCCAGAGTTCGCCCTTACATCAGAGGACAGGGATCACCGCTGGAGAATCAGCTTACACAGGCTTTTAAAAGATTTTTTATTATGGAATAGGACTGTTCCATAATAAAAAAATCTTTTAAAAGTATGTGAAAGCTGGTGTGGTGCTCCCATCCTTTCAAAACCTCAACAAATCCCTCTGGGGATGATCTTGAACCACTTTCTGCCAAAACACATCTGCATAAGGTGGACAGGGATCACCACTGGTGAATCAGAGGACAGGGATCACCACTGGTGAATCAGAGGACAGGGATCACAGCTGGAGAATCACAGGACAGAAATCACCGCTGGTGAATCAGAGGACAGGGATACTGCTGGCAGGTCACTTGGCAGAGCTCCTTAACCAACCCAGTACTGTATACAGTCCCCCCCCCCCTCTACACACACACACTACACAGGGCTGAAATGACATTCCTTTACACACAGTCTGTTAGCCACGTTCTTCACAGGGTGTATCTGGCTTTTATGTTGCCATTCTGACCTGTGAAATTGGTCAGAACAGCAGTGTAGTTGCAGTAGGCAGATACACCCTATGCAGATTGTGGCTGACTGGCTGTGTTGTAAAGGATTGTGATTTCAGCCCTGAGGAGGAACAGTATAGAGTGCTGTAATGGAAAAAAAAGCAGCTGGACATAGTATCCAGGGCAGAGGGGGTGGTTGGGGGCTTTGGGGGCCAGGGCACAACTTAGATTTGGGGGGGGGCAAAGCCATGTGACACAAAACCTGGAGCCTGCAGTCCCTCAGGAGGTGTAAGGGGATTTGTTTTAGCAATTTATGAAGGTTTCTCTGTCAGTGTTGGCAGGTGTTGGGGGGAGGTCATCTTTTCCCTAGTTGGCAGGGAAGTGGGGTAAGTGGACATCTCTGGGTGGGGGGTACAGAGAATCCCAGCTGGTGATTAGGAGACACTGAGGGGTGTCGTTCCTCACAGAGACAGCGGTTCCATCATGGCTACAGGATGGCACTCTCCTCCACTTGCCTCCTGAGCACAGTTACCATTCCATGTTGCCAGCACACAGTACAGACACTTCCCCATCCTGGGCTGTTCTCACCCCATGCTCCTCTCCATTCAGGAAATGGTTCACAGCTTCTTCTCAGCCAATGAGAACAGAGGGGTATGGACTATGGAAGGCAAAATGGAAGCCCAGTACTGGAGTGCGGCTGTGGGGCCCTAAGGCAGATCAGATCTGGACTTTGTGGAGGATATGGTAATATGACAGGGAGGCTGCACTGGCCCCCTGCGACCCCTCATGCTACGCCCATGTTCATGTGGACCATTTGTTCATTTTCCATCCATCCTTTGATGGATGAAAAATAGACATTAATGCACCTCTATGGAAAAACGGATGTAAACAGATGATCATCCTTTTACATCCATTTACATCAACATCCATTTTTTTTTAAACAAATCAAAGCCCTATTTTTGTTCCGCTAAAAAATGAAACAGACAAAAAAAAAGGATGTACAGTAATTGGACAAATAGGCCATTTTGCAACCATTTAGGGGATGTAGAAAAACTGATGAAATATTGATGTAAACCAGATGAAAAACTGATGTAAAACTGATGAAAATTGATATAAAACTGATGTAAACTGAATCCGATTTTTCTATGAAAAAAGTAACTAAACTGAAACAAACAGAACGCTGGTGTGAAAGGATCCTTCAAGGCTATCATGCCCAGAACAGCCCAGTACAGGAGCACCATCTAGAGTTGTAAAATAATTTTACAATTACGGAGGTTAGGTTTGAAGGGTTAGCTCTGAATTAAAGTGGAACTTCACTCTCCTAATCAACATTGATTATTTTTAAACCTCATGCTGCTAGCATTAGTCAATAGATAGGAAGAAGAGTTGAGCGGACACCTGTATGTTCGGGTTCGTCTGGTTCGGCCGAACTTTGGCCCGAACTTGACCCCGGAACCCCGAACCCAATTGAAGTCAATGGTGACCCGAACTTTTGGGCACAAAAATGGCTGTAAAAAAGTCCTGGAAAGGGCTAGAGGGCTGCAAAAGGAAGCAAAATGGGGGTAAGAGTAGGACAAGTGCCCCTGCAAACAAATGTGGATAGGGAAATAACTTAAAATCACATAAAAAAAGTAAAAATGGGAGGAGGAGGTGGATGTGGTGTAGGAGCCTAGCGGTTGACTAGGCCGTGACCGTGAAGGATGGGAGGAGGAGGTGGAGGAGGAGGTAGCCAACACTGTTTTTTGTTTGTTTGTTTTTTTCTCTAATTGGGGTAGCCTCCAAAATATTGAGACATATTAAAAAACAAGTATACCAATGGCTGTGTGAGGCTGGTCTAAATGGCTATTCTGCACAAGGTACAGGCAAGTCTTGTGGGGTCCATGCCTGGTTCATTTTAATAAACCTTATCAGCTGGAGGTGCTGTTTGTTGTGGCGCGCTGCTGACAAAGCTTTTCCACATTTCGGCCATGCTAACCCTGCCTTCTGAGGTGCTGGTGGTGCCACAGCTGCGTTGGTGACCTCTTCCTCCTCTGCCTTTGCCTTGTGCTTCCACTGAGCCCCCGGTGTCATTTGGGAATGCCCTCAGCAGCGCGTCTACCAGCCTGCGCTTGTAGTAGCGCATCTTCCGATCACACTCCAGTGAGGGAATTAAGGATGGCACGTTGTCCTTGTAACGGGGATTGAGTAGGGTGGCCACCCAGTAATCAGCACAAGTTACAATGTGGGCAACTCGGCTGTCATTGAGCAGGCACTGCAGCATGTAGTCGCTCATGTGTGCCAGGCTGCCCAGAGGCAAAGACAAGCTGTCCTCTGTGGGAGGTGTATCATCTGTGTCCTCCGTATCTCCCCAGCCACGCTCCAGTGATGCCCACAAGCTGTGTTGAGTGCCACCCTGCTGTGGACACGGTTCCTCCTCCTCCTTCTCCTCATCATCTTCCTCGTCCTCCTCATCCTCCAGAACTGTGCCCTGACTTGAAAATGTTTTACCTGGCCTATGCTGGTGCAGGAACCCACCCTCCGAGCCACTTGTGAATGACTGGTCTGATAACCGTAGAAATGACCCCTCTTCCTCCTCCTCTTCCTCCTGTGGTACATCCTCTTCCATCATCGCCCAAAGTGTTTTTTCAAGGAGACATAGAAGTGGGATAGTAACACTGAGAACAGCGTCATCGGCACTGGCCATGTTGGTGGAGTACTCAAAACACCGCAATATGGTATACAGGTCTCGCATGGAGGCCCACTCGTTGGTGGTGAAGTGGTGCTGTTCCTCAGAGTGACTGACCCGTGCATGCTGCAGATGAAACTCCACTATTGCCTGCTGCTGCTCACACAGTCTCTCCAGCATGTGCAAGGTGGAGTTCCACCTTGTGGGCACGTCACATAGAAGGCGGTGAGCGGGAAGGCCGAAGTTCCGCTGCAGCGCAGACAGGCGAGCAGCAGCAGGGTGAGAACGCCGAAAGCAGGCAGACGGCCCGCACTTTCTGCAGAAGCTCTGACATATCCGGGTAGTTTTTTAGAAATTTCGGCACCACCAAATTCAGCACATGCGCCAGGCAAGGGATGTGCGTCGAACCGGCTAGGCCCAGAGCTGCTACATGATTTCGCCCATTATCGCACACCACCAGGCCGGGCTTGAGGCTCAGTGGCAACAACCACTCATCGGTCTGTTGTTCAATGCCCGTCCACAGCTCCTGCACAGTGTGGTGTTTATCCCCCAAACATATCAGTTTTAAAACAGCCTGCTTTCGTTTCCCCCTAGATGTGCTAAAGTTGGTGGTGAAGGAGTTACGCTGAGCGGATGAGGAGGTGGTAGAGGAGGACGAGGAAGTGCAGTAGGAGGAGGAGGCAACAGGAGGCAAAGAGAAATGCCCTGCAATCCTGGGTGGCAGAAGGACATGCGCCAAATGGCTAGCCGCCTCAGGCCCACTCACCACTACATTTGCCCAGTGTGCAGTTAGCGAGATATAGCCTCCCTGCCCATGCTTACTGGTCCACGTATCAGTGGTTATGTGGACCTTACCACAGATGGCATTGCGCAGGGCACACTTGATCTCATCACTGACTTGTTTGAGCAGGGAAGGGATGGCTCGCCTGGAAAAGTAGTGGCGGCTGGGAACCACATATTGTGGGACAGCCATCGTCATCAGGTTTTTAAAACTGTCCATGTCCACCAGACGGAATGACAGCATTTCAAAGGCCAGGAATTTTGGAATGCTGGCATTCAGGGCCAAGGATCGCAGGTGGGTGGGGGGGGGTACTTCCTCTTTCTCTCCAGTGTTTGGGAGATTGACAGCTGTAAGCTTCCATGGGACCGTGTGGAAATGCTTGTGGACGGTGGCGGACATGGTGGTGTTGCTGTCACATCGTCTGTTTGCTGGGTGGCAGGTGACACTGGCACTGTAGAGGTGGAGGAAGAGGTTGAGGCAGCAGCAGAAGAGGAAGCAGGAGGAGGCCGAGACCTTTCTTGGATTTTGAGGTGCTTATTCCACTGCAGCTCGTGCTTTGCATGTAGATGCCTGGTCATGCAGATTATGCTTAGGTTTAGAACATTTATGCCTCGCTTCAGGCTCTCATTGCATCCACTCGTGTCTTGTCGTCAGCACACTGTCTGAAGAGCTGCCACGCCAGGGATCGCCTTTGAGTTGCCTTTGGTGTGCTAGGTTCCTGGGTCCGATGGGTAGTAGCCAGCCTACTGTCTAGGGGACGCTTGCTCCTCTTTTGCAACCTGCTTCTTCTTTTGCTGTGCTGGTGCCTCTGTGCGAACACCACCTCTTCCTCCAAACTGCACACGTCACTCACATGAAGTTCATTCCATGTGGGGTCTAGGACCTCATCATCCTCCTCCACATCATCTTCCCCCCACCCTTCACCACTGCCCTCCTTGTCAGTCTGCACACTGTGGAAAGCCGCAGCAGTTGGCACCTGTGTTTCGTCATCATCAGAGACGTGCTGCTCTGGTGTTTCCATGTCCTCATTCTGCAACAGAAGTGGTTGGGCATCTGTGCACTCAGTGTCTTCCACTTCTGGGGCAGGGCTATGTGGATGGCCCACGGAAAGCACACCAGGAGAGTCATCACAAAGCATAAGAGACTGTTGCATGACTCGGGGCTCAGACTGCTTGGCTGATTTACAAGGGCCTGAGGTGAAAGACAGATGGAAATGGGGTTCAGGTGCCAGCTCTGAGCTTTCATCAAGGGACCGGGTGGGAGACAATGTGAAGGAAATGGAGGCATTGTCAGCCACCCAATCTACTAGCGCCTGTACTTGTTCTGGCCTCACCATTCGTTGAGCTGCATTCGGGCCTACCATATAACGTTGAAGGTTCTGTCGGCTACTCGCACCTGAAGAAAGTGTTTCATTTGTGCGTGTAGCTGGCACAAATCAACCACGTCCTCTCCTTGCAACAGGAACTTCACCAAAACCACCAACAGCACCAGCAGCACCATGACCACATATTACCACATCCCTCTCCAAGGACGACGGCCACACTCGCCACGTAAATAACGTGTTTTTATCTTTCACGCAGATGCGACGATAAAAGGTTTTTTTTTTTCCTTTAATAATAAGAAAAAAAAAAACATAATTATTTATCACGATGTATCATGTAAACACCGGACTTACTCCTCTCGCAGTTTATTCCCTACACCAGTACCACGACGACCACGACAACCACCAAAACCACTTCAAGGACAACGTTCCTCTCCTGCACCAACTAAACACGGTCGATGTGCGTGT
>BLSH010351731.1:970347-982255 GCA_018402905.1 Glandirana rugosa | reverse complement strand
ACGATATCCCTCTCCAATGACGACCACGACACTCCCTATCTAATAACAAGATTTTAGTGGTGGAAGACGATCTCCCTCTCCAAGGACGACCACGACACTCCCTGTCTAATAACAACAGGAACCTCTCCCTATAGTAGTAGGAGATGATTTTAGAACAATAATCTGTCCCTCACAGCACCAGCAGGAACCTCTCCCTATAACACTAGGAGATGATTTTAGAACAATAATCGCTCCTTCACAGCACCAGCAGGAGCCTCTCCCTATAGCAGTAGGAAATTATTTTAGAACAATAATCTGTCCCTCACAGCACCAGCAGGAACCTCTCACTCTAGCAGTATGTGATGATTTTAGAACAATAATCTGTCCCTCACAGCACCAGCAGGAACCTCTCCCTCTAGCAGAAGGTGGTGATTTTAGAACAATAATCTATCCCTCACAGCACCAGCAGTAACCTCTCCCTATAGCACTAGGTGATGATTTTAGAACAATAATCTGTCCCTCACAGCACCAGCAGCAACCTCTCCCTATAGCACTAGGTGATGATTTTAGAACAATATCTGTCCCTCACAGCACCAGCAGGAACCTCTCCCTATAGCAGTAGGAGATGATTTTAGAACGATAATCTGTCGCTCACAGCACCAGCAGGAACCTCTCCCTATAGCAGTAGGAGATGATTTTAGAACAATAATCTGTCCCTCATAGCACCAGCAGGAACCTCTCCCTCTAGTAGTATGTGATGATTTTAGAACAATAATCTGCCCCTCACAACACCAGCAGGAACCTCTCCCTCTAGCAGTATGTGATGATTTTAGAACACTAATCTGCCCCTCACAGGAGCAGCAGGAACCTCTCCCTGTAGCAGTAGGAGATGATTTTAGAACAATAATCTGTCCCTCACAGCACCAGCAGGAACCTCTCCCTATAGCAGTAGGAGATGATTTTAGAACAATAATCTGTCCCTCACAGCAGCAGCAGGAACCTCTCCCTTTAGCAGTAGGAGATGATTTTAGAACAATAATCTGTCCCTCACAGCACCAGCAGGCACCTATCCCTATAGCAGTATGTGATGATTTTAGAACAATAATCTGTCCCTCACAACACCAGCAGGAACCTCTCCCTATAGCACTAGGTGATGATTTTACAACAATAATCCGTCCCTCACAGCACAAGCAGGAACCTCTCCCTATAGCAGTAGGAGATGATTTTAGAACAATAATCTTTCCCTCACAGCACCAGCAGGAACCTCTCCCTATAGCAGTAGGAGATGATTTTAGAACAATAATCTGTCCCTCAGAGCACCAGCAGGAACCTCTCCCTATAGCAGTAGGAGATGATTTTAGAACAATAATCTGTCCCTTAAAGCACCAGCAGGAACCTCTCCCTATAGGTGTAGGGGATGATTTTAGAACAATAATCTGTCCCTCATAGCACCAGCAGGAACCTCTCCCTCTAGCAGTATGTGATGATTTTAGAACAATAATCTGCCCCTCACAGCACCAGCAGGAACCTCTCCCTGTAGCACTATGATGAGATTATTTTAGAACAATAACCTGTCCCTCACAGGAGCAGCAGGAACCTCTCCCTGTAGCAGTAGGAGATGATTTTAGAACAATAAGCTGTCCCTCACAGCACCAGCAGGAACCTCTCCCTATAGCAGTATGGGATGATTTTAGAACAATAATCTGTACCTCACAGCACCAGCAGGAACCTCTCCCTATAGCAGTAGGAGATGATTTTAGAACAATAATCTGTCCCTCACAGCAGCAGCAGAAACCTCTCCCTCTAGCAGTAGGAGATGATTTTAGAACAATAATCTGTCCCTCACAGCACCAGCAGGAACCTCTCCCTATAACACTTGGAGATTATTTTAGAACAATAATCTGTCCCTCACAGCACCAGCAGGAACATCTCCCTATAACAATAGGAGATGATTTTAGAACAATAATCTGTCCCTCACAGCACCAGCCGGAACCTCTCCCTATAGCACTAGGAGATGATTTTAGAACAATAATCTGTCCGTTACAGCTCCAGCAGGAACCTCTCCCTCTAGCAGTATGAGATGATTTTAGAACAATAAGCTGTCCCTCAGAGCACCAGCAGGAACCTCTCCCTATAGCAGTAGGAGATGATTTTAGAACAATAATCTGTCCCTCACAGCACCAGCAGGAACCTCTCCCTATAGCACTAGGAGATGATTTTAGAACAAGAATCTGTCCCTCACAGCACCAGCAGGAACCTCTCCTTATAGCACTAGGAGATGATTTTAGAACAATAATCTGTCCCTCACAGCGCTACTAAACTGTACCTAGTCCAGTATCAGATGGTTTTAGAATGCTAAGCTTTCCCCTCACAGCACCGCCAGGAACCTGTCTGTAATGGAGGATGAGATGATATTAGATCGGTAATCTATCCCTCACAACACCAGTAAACTGTACCTAGTCCAGTATCAGATGGTTTTAGAATGCTAAGCTTTCCCCTCACAGCACCGCCACGAACCTGTCTGTAATGGAGGATGAGATGATATTAGATCGGTAATCTATCCCTCACAGCACTAGTAAACTCTATCTAGTCCAGTATCAGATGGTTTTAGAACGCTAAGCTTTCCCCTCACAGCACCGCCAGGAATCTGTCAGTAATGCAGGATGAGATGATATTAGATCAGTAATCTGTCCCTCACAGCACCGACAGCATGCTCTTCCTACACTAGCCTGAGACGATGTGACACACGGCATATAGAGGCTGGGTCACATGATGCACTAGCCTATCACAGCCATGCCATTTGCAGGCATAGCTGTGATGGCTTCTAAGGGCAAACAAGTGAAATGCTTGTTGATTGGCTGCCCTGCAGCTATTCAACTGGTGCCAAAAATAGTCTTGGTCACATGATGCACTGGCCAATCACAGCCATGCCATTAGTAGGCATGGCTGTGATGGCTTCTAAGGGCAAACGAGTAAAACGCTTGTTGATTGGCGGCCCTGCAGCTATAGAAAAGGCGCGCAAAATACCCGAATCCCAAACCCGGACGTTTTTCAAATGTTCGGGTCAGGGGCGTTGCTAGGTCTACAAAAGATCTGGGGCTAGAGCCCATAGCAGCAAAGTAGAGACATACGCTTCAGCGGGCATACACATGTATATAATATACATGTTTGCGTGTGTGTGTGTGTGTATATATTTACATCAGTGTCCCCAGAGAGCCCCTTGCTTACATCTGGTTCCCCAGAGAGTCCCTTCCTTACATCAGGGTCCCCAGAGAGTCCCTTCCTTACATCAGGGCCTCCAGAGAGCCCCTTCTTTACATCTGAGTCCCCAGAGAGTCCCTTCCTTACATCTGGGTCCCCAGAGAGCCCCTTCCTTACATAAGGGTCCCCAGAGATCCCCCTCCTTACATCAGGGTCTCCAGAGAGCCCCTTCTTTACATCAGAGTCCCCAGAGAGCCCCTTCCTTACATCAGGGTCCCCAGAGAGCCCTTTCCTTACATCAGGTTCCACAGAGAGCCTCTTCCTTACATCAGGGTCCACAGAGAGCCTCTTCCTTACATCAGGGTCCACAGAGAGCCTCTTCCTTACATCAGGGTCCACAGAGAGCCTATTCCTTACATCAGGGTCCACAGAGAGCCCCACCTTACATCAGGGTCCCCAGAGAACACCCCTGTACATCAGGGTCTCCAGAGAACCTCCCCATATATCAGGGTCCCCAGAGTTCCTCCCCATACATAAGGGTACCCAGAGAGCCTCCCCATACATCAGGAGGAGGCGAGGGCCAAGCCGGAGCCCGTGCTACCACGGCTCAGTCTGCCCCTGCCTCCTGCATTCCGGACCGAGACATACCTGCAAATTGCAGGACTGCACCCACCGGGTAAGAGACCCGGGGCTATAGGCCCCAGACTCGGGGCTGTAGCCCCAATAGCCACCCCCTAGCAACGCCCCTGGTTCGGGTTTGGGGCACGGACACCCCAAAGTCCGGTACGGACCCAAACTTTACAGTCCGGGTTCGCTCAACTCTAATAGGAAGGTATATCATAATTACTGATTTTAAACTTTCTTTTACATTTCTTCAGTTACTTCCTGCCTAGGCAAATGATGTCATACATCTCAGGAGTCTTCAGGAAGTATATGCTACATGAATCATTTGCCCTTACTCAAAATGGTCATAGCCAGAACTGCTAGGGGTGTTATTTCTCACCAAAATAAAGCATAGCGACATGGATGGATGGGGAAGTTTGCTTTGAATATTAAAAATGAATTAAATAACTTTTGGTTTGTGGTGCTCAAATGCAGTGAGGATCCACTTTAAAACCTAAGTGCAGCCAAAAATAAAAAACAGAACAATTACTACAAGGGGCTCTTTGGAAACCAGTGTGTGTGTGTGTGTGTGTGTGTGTGTGTGTGTGTGGGGGGGGGGGGGGTGGTTAGAGGTGCAAATGAGCATTTAACCACTTCAGCCCCGGAAGGACCGGAGCCCTTTTTGCGATTCGGCACTGCGTCGCTTTAACTGACAATTGCGCGGTCGTGCGGTGTTGTACCCAAACAAAATTTGCGTCCTTTTTTTCCCACAAATAGAGCTTTCTTTTGGTGGTATTTGATCGCCGCTATAAACAAAAGAAGAGCGACAATTTTGCAAAAAAAAAAAAATTTCTTACTTTTTGCTAAAATACAAATTCAAAAAAGAAAAATATAAAAAAACATTTTTTTCACCGGTTTTGGCCGATTTATATTCTTCCTCATATTTGTGATAAAAAAAAAATCGCAATCGGCGTTTATTGATTGGTTTGCGCAAAAGTGGTCGCGTTTACGGATGATGAGAATTCATTTTTGGGGTTTTTATTTTTTTTTTATTTTTTACTATTAATGGCGGCGATCTGCGATTTTTAGCGGTACTGAGATATTTCAGCGGACATGTCGGACCATTTTGACACTTTTTTGGGACCATTGGCATTTATACAGCAATCAGTGCTATAAAAATGCACTGATTACTGTGTAAATGCCATTGGCAGTGAAGGGGTTAACCTGCAGGGGGCGCTCTAAGGGTTAACTATGTTCCCTGGGCGTGTTCTAACTATAGGGGGACTGCCCTAGCTGGGGAAGGGAAGTGGTCACAGCCTCCGTATACAGGAAGGCTGTGATCACAGCCCTTCCCTCTTCACAGAACAGAGGTCCGTGTTTACATACACGGACCTCCGTTCCTTCGCTCCGGGGGGGGGGGGCATCGCGGGTGGCCGGCGCACCCGCTCCCCGAACACAGTGAGCGCGCAGGCGCGCCTCCGGCAGCGCGCTCACTGAGCTCGATCCCGTGGGAAAGAGCCACTCTGTCACTGTCAATTGCCGACCAGCGGTTAACTTCCTGCTGACCACATAACACAATTATGAAGTGGCAGGGCAGGTAGGCCCTGACATCTGGCCACTGCACATATGCATCCATGGAGCTTCGAAGTTCCATGCTTAGAGCTTTCAGTGTGCTTCCATGCTTTCAGCACACTGGCAGTGCTGTCCCCAACTGCTTGCGGTCATTTTTGTGATCAGACAGACTCTCACTTACATGAATGCCTCCTGGCATTAACACTCACCCACTAACACTAAAGGGCTGCCGGGAGGTGGCTGTAAGGGGATAATGAGGAACTATCATGGTTTTTGACCAGTTGTAACATTTAGAAAGTTTTTAAAAGTTTACACATTTATAAACAAATATTTTTCATATTGTGTTATTATTTGTATTACATGCTATTCTTAAGGCCCTTACACATGATGCAACAGTCGTACAACAGTGGTCTTACAATAGCTTGTTAGTATGCACGATTACAACAGCCGACGTTCAACATTTGTACAAGTTGGCTGAGCAAACTAGAAAACGTTTGTTGCACAACAAGCTGTTGTATGACTGTTGACTCGTGTGTACAGAAGTTGGGCCAACAAAAGTTGAAAGTGCAAACACGCATGCTCGGAATCCAGAAAGTGCTCGGTCATGTAACATGTGCTCGTAATTCACAAATCACATTCACCTGAACTTCCTTGTTATACACTGGTAACACGTCATTATGCTCTGCTTTGTTGTGCAACTACTTGACTCATGTCAGTACACAAGACACAACCGCCAACAGCCGATTTTGGACAAAAGTTGAACGTGCGGATGTACGACCATTGCACCGTGTGTACGAGTCATTAAAAGCGGACCCTTCAGGGGTAGTATTACATACATGTGTGACTGCTAGGTCTTTGGGAACATTATAATTTATTATTGTTGTCTTTGATGGAGATATCATTTATTATTGTTATAATTTATTATTGTTGTCTTTGATGGAGATGCAAATAGTCTGATTAGTGTTTAGTGGAACTCTCTTTCAGTAGGTGTTCTTAGCTATGATGCCCATTTGTACTGAAGTGGCATTTCAACACAACATTGTATCTTTTCTGCTGTTCAGTTTTACGTTTATTCTATTGAATCATTTTGTACTGGCTGTTTACTATATGAAAGCACTTTATAAAGCCAGAAAAGATTACTGCCTGAGTAATTTGCAATAGTGTCACGTATTTTCACCTGATATTTTAGCACATAATATCTTATGGCGCTTGAAGGTGACATGATTTATAGTCTATAGTGACCTTGATAAGTCAAACTATCACTCTGTGCCTTGTGTTTCCTACCACAGTGCTTCTTTATTAAAAAACGTGCATTAGACAATCCTGCTTAGATAATGTTTTGGGATACTGTAAACAATTTTATGTACTCAAAGTTATATAATACAGATATTTATACATTATGAGTATTTATATATATTTCTTATATCATCTTGTACTATTATCTCTCGTAGAGATAGGGAGGGTAGGAAAGGTGGTGGGGTATGCATTTGTATCAAGAATGAAGTGAACGTGAGGGACGACATCACTTTGGAGCTAGGGAGGAGGTGGAATCTTTGTGGGTGGAGCTCCAAGGGGAGGATAATAATGGTAAAGTAATAGTGGGCGTAAGCTACAGGCGCCCTAACCTAAGGGAGGAATAGGAGGCAGACCTCCTATCACAGCTTGGAATGGTGGCAAGGTTGGGCAATGTCATTATAATGGGGGAATTTAATTACCCAGATATAGACATTTGTCTAAGGCTCACCATCTCCTAAATATCTTGCAGGATAATTTCATGTGTCAGTTGGTGAATGCACCAACAAGAGATAACGCATTACTAGACCTACTGGTTACTAACAATACAGACAATACAGCGGATGTGGAAATATGGGGCAACTTTAGATTCAGAATAAATAACAGAAATAAGAAGCACAAGGGAAATACAAGTACACTGAACTTCAAAAGAGCGAACTTCCCTAAGCTGCACTCTTTGCTAGATGATATTAAATAAGATAAAATCTTAGGAACAAAGAACACGGAGGAAAAATGAGAGTGCTTTAAGAGCATACTAAATAAAGGTATTGGGCAGTGCATTCCAATGGGAAATAAGTTTAAAAGAGCTAAAATGATTCTGGGATGGCTAAACTCTAATGTAAAAATGCATATAAAAGCAAAAGAAAGGGCCTTCAAAAAATATAAGGCTGATGGGGTCATTGTCAGCATTCCAACAATATAAGGAATGCAATAAGAAATGTAAGGGCGTAAATAGATCACAGCTAAATTAGACCACAAAAGGCACATAGCAGAGGAGAGTAAAAAAAATCCCAAGAAATTTTTAAAGGTTTAAATGCATTGTCCTCAGTTTTCACAAAGGAAAGAGGGGGATATAGTAACCAAGACTGTAATATTAATAAAACGTTACAGAATGCCCCCTCGTAGCTAACAGAGGCCAGTATCAGTAATACACTTGAAAAACTTAACACAAATTAGTCACCAGGACCAGATGGCTTACTCCTGAGGGTCCTTAAGGAACTCAGTTAGGTGATAGCTAGACCATTGTTTATAATTTTTATGAACAGTTTACTTACTGGAATGGTACCAGCTGATCGGAGAAAAGCCAATGTGGTACCAATATTTTAAAAAAGGGCCGAGATATATCCCTAGAAAGTACAGACCAGTCAGCCTAACATCAATAGTATAAAAGCTAATGGAGGGGATGAAAAGGGACTATATCTAAGATTTTAGTAATAAAAACAGTATTATTTATGCTAATCAGCACGGATTCATGAAGAATTGTTCTTGACAGACCAATCTATTAACGTTCTATGAAGAAGTGAGCTGCCATCTAGATAAAGGAAGGCGTGTGGTATATCTGGATTTTACAAGGGCATTTGATACAGTTCCCCAAAAACATTTACTTTACCAACTGAGGTCTGTTGGCATAGACCATAGAGTGAGTACCTAGACTGAAAACTGGCTACAAGGGTGGGTCCAATGGGTGGTGATAAATAGCAAGTACCGCTATTTATCAGTCATTGGTCCGGTGTGGTAAGTGGGGTCCCCCCAAGGATCCCAGTTCTGTTTAATTCATTCATAAACAATATAGAAGATGGGATAAAAAGCTCAATCTCAATATTTGTGGATGATACAAAGTTAATCAGGACAATAACTTCTGCACAGGATGTGGAAACCTTACAAGAAGGCCTAAGTGAAATAATGGGTTGGGCAACTACATGGCAAATGAGGTTTAATGGTGAAAAATGCAAAGTAATGCATTTGGGGCATTGGGGGAGTATGTGCTGGAACTGGAGAGAGTCCAGAGAAAAGCAACAAAGCTAATAAAGGGACTAGAGGATCTCAGCTATGTGGAAAGACTACAAGCATTGTACTTATTCTCTCTTGAGAAGAGACGCTTGAGAGGGGATATGATAACAATGTACAAATATCATACTGGTGACCCTAGCATAGGTAAAAAAAAACTTTTCAGTGAAAGGAAGTTTAAAAAGACACATGGCCATTCACTGAAATTGGAAGAGAATTGGTTCAACCTTAAACTGCGTAAAGGGTTCTTTACTGTCAGAGCAGTAAAGATGTGAAATTCTATTCCACAAGCAGTGCTATCACCAGGGAGCATGGATAGTTTAAAAAATATATAAGATGGACACCTTAACAATCACAACATACAGGAATATATGATTTATTATTGACATAAACACCAGCATACTCATACACCACAGGTTGAACTGGATAGACTGGTGTCTTTTTCCAGCCTTACCAACTATGTAACTATGTCACTATGATGCGTGCTAAACGTCATTTTATTGTTTGATGATGTATAATATGTTTTTATTTATGAAACACTGTGTGCCGATCAGCTATAACATTATGACTGCCCACCATAACCCGTCGAGCCATGAACTCCACTAGACCTCTGAAGTTATGCTGTTTTATCTGGCACAAAGCTATCAGTAGTAGGTCCTTTTGTACAAATATATAAGTGGTCCATATAGTGAACTTGGTGTTGAGTTATTTACTTTAAGGTCATCACAAAGGACAATGGGGCACTCTTTACGTCTAGAGGAAAAAAGATTTCATCTACAAATACGAAAAGGTTTCTTCACAGTAAGAGCTGTGAAAATGTGGAATAGACTCCCTCCAGAGGTGGTTTTGGCCAGCACGTTTGATTGCTTTAAAAGAGGCCTGGATTCTTTCCTTAATGTAAATAATATAACTGGGTACTAACATTTTTAGGTAAAGTTGATCCAGGGTGTATCCGATTGCCTCTAGGGGGATCAGGAAGGATTTTTTTCCCTCGTTGTAGCAAATTGGATCATGCTTTGCTGGGGTTTTTTGCCTTCCTCTGGATCAACTGTGGGTGAAGGATTGTATATGGGATTGTTTGGTTATATATAACTTTTTTTTTTTTTGGGTTGAACTAGATGGACTTGTGTCTTTTTTCAACCTGACTAACTATGTAACTATGTAACTTTAAATCCTGTAAGTTGCTAGGTGGGGACTCCATGGATTGGACTTGTTTTTCCAGCATATCCCACAAATGCTCAAGTAGATTGAGATCTGAGGAATTTGGAGGCCAATTCAACACTGCAAACTCATCACTGTGATCCTCAAACCATTCTTAAATTCATTAAACTAGGCCACCTTCTTCCATTGCTCCTTGATCCAGTTCTGATGCTCATGTGCCAACTGTAGGCGCTTTTAGCTGCGGACATGGGTCAGCATGGGCACCCTGACCGGTCTGCATCTAAACAGCCCCATATGCAACAAACGTTGTGTTCTGACACCTTTCTATTGGAACCAGTATTAACTTTTTTCAGCAATTTGAGCTACATTACATCTTCTATTGGATCAGCCTACATGAAACAGGCTTTTTTCCCCACATGCATCAATGAACATGGGCTACCCATGACCCTGTCACCAGGTTGCTGGTTTTCTTTTCTTGGACCACTTTTGGTAGGTTCTGGCAACTGTAGACTGGGAACAAATTAAAAATAAAAAAAAATGTTTTAGTTATCACATGTTTCCAACAATCATCATTGTAACAGCAATCAAAGTGTAAAAAAAATCTCTGATCACCCCCAAAGTAGTACAATGTTACTATGGTGATAATGAACTACTCTGATGAGAGCATATAAAAAGGGAAAAAATGTAAATAAAATAAAATAAAAAGTTAAAAAATGTTTGCAAAATTGAATAAAAAATTATTTAACTTTTTTTCAACATACCGTCACCAGTCATATGATGACGCTATACCTTTGACTGTCTACTTTCCAAAAATGGGTCATTTGAGGGATATTTGTACTGTCCCAGAATTTTAGGGCCTCAAGAAATGGGATAGGCAGTCAGTATGTCAGGATTGTTGAATGTTTAAATATACAGTATTTCACAAAAGTGAGTACACCCCTCACATTTTTGTAAATATTTTATTATATATTTTCATGTGGAAACACTGAAGAAATGACACTTTGCTACAATATAAAGTAGTGAGTGTACAGCTTTAATAACAGTGTAAATTTGCTGTCCCCTAAAAATAGCTCAACAAACAGCCATTAATGTCTAAACCACTGGCAACAAAAGTGAGTACACCCCTAAGTGAAAATGTCCAAATTGGGCTCAAAGTGTCAATATTTTGTGAGGCCACCGTTATTTTCCAGCACTGCCTTAACCCTCTTGGGCATGGAGTTCACCAGAGCTTCACAGGTTGCCACTGGAGTCCTCTTGCACTCCTCCATGACCACATCACGGAGCTGGTGGATGTTAGAGACCTTGCGCTGCTCCACCTTAAGTTTGAGAATGCCCCACAGATGCTGAATAGGGTTTAGGTCTGCAGAAAGGCTTGGCCAGTCCATCACTTTTACCCTCAGATTCTTTAGCAAGGCAGTGGTTGTCTTGGAGGTGTGTTTGAGGTCATTATCATGTTGGAATGCTTGACTGTAGAGAAGACACACTTGTCTTTATACTCCTCCCCTGATTGCCGCCACATATGTTTGGCACCATCTGAGCCAAATAAGTTTATCTTGGTCTCATCAGACCACAGGACATGGTTCCTGTAATCCATGTCCTTAGTCTGCTTGTCTTCAGCAAACTGTTTGTGGGCTTTCTTGTGCACCATCTTTAGAAGAGGCTTCCTTCTGATACGACAGCCATGCAGAGCAATTTAACCACTTGACAACTGGGCACTTAAACCCCCTTAACAACCAGACCAATTTTCAGCTTTCAGCGCTCTCACACTTTGAAAGACAATTACTCAGTCATGCAACACTGTACCCATATGAAATTTGCGTCCTTTTTTTCGCACAAATAGAGCTTTCTTTTGGTGGTATTTAATCATCTCTGGGTTTTTTATTTTTTGCGCTATAATTAAAAAAAGACCGAAAATTTTGTAAAAAAATGAATTTTTCTTCGTTTCTGTTATAAAATTTTGCAAATTAGTAATTTTTCTTCATAAATTTTGGCCAAAATTTATACTGCTACCTATCTTTGGTAAAAAAAAAACAAATTAGTGGATATTATTTGGTCTTTGTGAAAGTTATAGAGTCTACAAGCTATGGTGCCA
>BLSH010351731.1:899020-914147 GCA_018402905.1 Glandirana rugosa | reverse complement strand
CCCCCCCGTGGAGAGGGCGGCGACTATTTTCACTAGGACGCCGCTTAGGCGGCGATTCTGGTGAAAATAGGAGAAGTCTTAGCGGCCGACTTTTTTTGCATTAGACTTACCACGGACGTCGACGTCCGTGGTAAGTCTATAGTGGTGACTTTCGGTTCCTGCACGATATGTGCAGGAACCAGCAGTTCACCAATTTACAATGTTTCTTATATTGTCTTATACATTTTTCCTTTAGTTCCTACGTTTTTAAGTGTTGCTTGCTGTCTAACGTTTTCTATCATTCTGTTTGGGGTTTTTTAAGAAGTTTATATAAGTATCATTTTTCCAGTCCAGACTTTTGGGGTTTGTCTTACTATCTTTTGCAATCTGTCGTTCGTTGTGAATTTTTGCATCCTTGATTTCCTTTTTACATATTCTGTTATATTCTTTGTAACATTTAACCACTTGACGACCAAGGACGTGTATAGCACGTCCTTGGCTTTCAGTGGTGATATCTGAATGGTGCCTGCAGCTGCAGGCACCATTCAGATTACGTTTTTTTCAGCCGGCGATTCTGAAGAGGATAAAAGTGGTCTTAGCGGCGGATTCGCCGCAGGATCACTTTTATCAGCGGCGGGAGAGGTGCCCCCCCTCCCGCCGCTTTCCGGTCATCTCCGCCGCTTACCGGACCCGCCGGCAGCAGCGGAGATAATCCGATCCATCCCCCCCCAGTGTCCGTGAGCCTCCATAGTACGGCAGGGCGGAAATTACGTTAGAAGTGACATCCACCCAACGGTCTTAAAGGGACCGTTTTTTTCTTCTGTCATTTTTTTCAACATTTTTTTTTTTGCATTCTAATGTAAATATGAGGTCTGAGGACTTTTTGACCCCGGATCTCATATTTAAGAGGACCTGCCATGCTTTTTTCTATTACAAGGAATGTTTACATTTCTTGTAATAGGAATAAAAGTGATCATTTTTCTTTTTTTAAAAATGAACAATGTAAAAATAAAAAGTAAAAAGCAAAATAAATCATTTAAAAAAAAGAAATAAAATTTAAAGCGCCCCGTCCCCGCGAGCTCGCGTGCAGAAGCGAACGCATACGTAAGTCCCGCCCACATATGAAAACGGTGTGCAAACCACACATGTGAGGTATCGCCGCGATCGTTAGAGCGAGAGCAATAATTCTAGCACTAGACCTCCTCTGTAACGCAAAACTGCTAACCTGTAGAATTTTTTAAACATCGCCAATGGAGATTTTTAAGTTGCAAAGTTTTCGCCATTCCGCGAGCGGACACAATTTTGAAGCATGACTCGTTGGGTATCATTTTACTCGGCGTAACATTATCTTTCACAATATGGAAAAAAAATGGCCTAACTTTACTGTTTTCTTATTTTTTAACTAAAAAAACTGAATTTATTTTTTAAAAAAATCACATTTGGAAGACCGCTGCGCAAATACGGCGTGACATAAAATTTTGCAATGACCGCCATTTTATTCTCTAGGGTGTTTGAAAAAAAACAATATATAATGTTTGGGGGTTCTAAGTATTTTTAAAAACAAAAAAAACTGTTATTAACTCATAACCACCGAACCCAAAAAACAGGCTTGGTTGGTAAGTGGTTAAAAGATGATAGTGTTCCCTCATTTTTATATTTTTTAAATGTTTTTCTTATCATTTATAACTTTTTTTTAACTTTGGCTGTGAGCCACATAGGTTTTCTTTTTAGCCTCTTAAATTTATTGCCCATGCGAATATACTTTGCAGTGAGTTTGCATACAGTTTTTTTTTAAAAATTCCCATTTCTGTTCTGTGTTCAGCGATGCCAATATTCACTCCCAGTTAAGTCTTGGAGAGCAGCCCTCATCTTTGTAAAATTTGCTCTCTTAAAATTAAGTGTTTTTATCTTTCCCATTTGTGTTTGTTGCTTGCAGCTTACATTAAATGAAATCATGTTATGGTCACTGTTACCCAGGTGCTCTTTAATATGAATATTGGTAATAAGCTCTGCATGGTTTGAGATTACCAGGTCCAACAAAGCGTCATTCCTAGTGGGGGCCTCAATAAACTGGACCATAAAATTGTCCTGTAATAGGTCTATAAATGTTTGCCCTTTAGCTGTCCCAGCAGTGCTATTACTCCAGTTAATTTCTGGGTAGTTAAAATCCCCCATTATTATCACTGTCCCAGCCCTTGCAGCTCTTTCTATCTGTGCAAGGAGCAGAGTCTCCATCTCCTCTTTAACACTGGGAGGTCTATAACAAACTCCAATGATAACCTTTGTAGTGTGCACACCCATATATAGATCTACCCATAATGCTTCAGACTCATCACACTCTCCATCAACTAGGTCCTCATTCACACTCGCTTTGAGATCACTTCTCACATAGAGACAGACACCACCACTCCTCCGTTTTATCCCTGTCTTTCCGAAAGAGAGCATAGCCAGGAATATTAATAGCCCAGTCATGTGAAGAATGAAGCTATACCAATCAAATCATAGTTCTCCTCATGCACCAGAGCTTCCAACTCACCTATTTTGCTTTGCAGACTCCTGGCATTGGTGAACACTTTAATTCACTGTCACATTTTGCACATGTATCTTACATATTTGTAATTTTAGCACAAACAGTACCATTTCCAATGGTTGATTGTAACATGGGAACCTTCATATCATCTTTCTTTGCCCTCCCCCCATCTTTCCCCATTCCACCCACCAATAGGGGCTGGCCCCTGTCTGACCTGTCTACCCCATTATAATCGAATGCACCCTCCCCCCCTCAATCCTAGTTTAAATACTCCTCCAGCCTTCCCATAAACCTCTCCCCTAGCACAACAGACCCCCTTCCATTTAGGTGCAGACCATCTTTAGCATATAGGTTGCACCCCAATGAAAAGTCAGTCCAGTGCTCTAAAAACCCAAAGCCCTCCTTCTTACACCAGGTCTTTAGCCATGCATTCAGGGCTCTAATCTCCCCCTGCCTTTCCTGTGTTGCGCATAGCACAGGCAATATTGCAGAGAATATTGCCTTGGAGGTCCTTCCCTTCAACTTGCAACCTAATTCTTTAAATTGGTTCTTAAGGAGCCTCCACCTTCCATCTATTCTGTCATTGGTTCCAATGTGGATCAAGACATCTGGGTCATGCCCAGCCCCTCCCAGTAATTTATCAACCCGGTCCACCACATGCCGAACCCTGGCACCAGGGAGACAGCAAAACATTCGGTTGAGGCGATCCTGCCGAAAAACTATTCTATCAGTCCTTCTAATTATAGAATCCCCAATTACCACCAACTGTCTAGGCCTACCTGCACTACCCCTAACACCCCTATTAGATGGGCTGCTCTCCCGGCTGTTAGGGGGAGCAGTGACATCCAAGGCTGCCACCTCTGAGTTTGCCACCCCCACATCTTCACTCAAATTGGCAAATCTGTTAGGGTGCTCAAACCCAGGGCTGGCCTTCCTTTTCTGTGAGCCCCTACCACTCCCTCTAACTGTATTAACCCATCTACCTACCTTATAATCCTGACTTACCTCTCCACCCTCCCCCTTAACCTACTAGCCACCTGCTCAGTGAGCAGAGGACCCCTTTCAAGGTTGACAGCTCCGTCCAGCGTTGCAATTTGCCCCTCCAGATCTCTAATGGGAGCTTCCAGAAGGGCAAACTGCTCACATCTGTCGCAGCGGTATCCATCCTGGAGCTGTTGCTCCATATTTGCATACATGCGGCACACTGTGCACTGCACAAAACCTTCAATCTTGCTAGCACACAATTTCCCAGATACAACAACACTAATAACAGGAAATGTCTGATGTTACTTACAGGTCCTCAAGACTCCTGTTATAATCTCCTGTTTTCAACTCTGGTTTTTAACTCACCACTTAGTCAAGGTCCACTTGCTCAGAGGTCCATCAAGCAAATATGTAGCAGGCTCAAGATGAGCAAGCTCTGAAATGAGCTCAACAGAGAGCTTTATAGGAATTGCATCACCTGTGGCCAATTAACCACTCCCCTTAATTAGCAGTCTAAAGGAAATAAAGAAAAAAAAAGCTATTTAAAAAGTGACAGAAAAAGTGTTAAAAAGTTGCAAAGAAAAAAACCCCAAAAAACAAAAACAGCAAACACCAGCAGTCAAAATCAAAGCTGTTTCACTCAAAGATTCCCACTCCTTTGCTTTTAGCCAGTAAGTTCAGGCAAACTGGTTTAACAACTCTTCCTGTGTTGTTAAACATAACTCATGTCCTTCCCCAAGTTTTATATAAATGTAGCATTTATGTGGACGAGGGTTCCACCACCATTGCAAATCTTGCACAATCTACGATCTTGCCAAAAGTATTGGGATGCCTGCCTTTATACACACATGAACTTTAATAGCATCCCAATCTTACTCTGTAGGGTTTAAATTTGATTTAGTCAAGCCTTTGCAGCCATAGCAGTGCAGGGACCTTTTTTTCCCGCACCAGAATCAGATCGCATGGGTGTTCTCACTCCTGCGATCCGGTTCCTATCCGAATCCACAGTTAGCACTGCGATCTATGAACCAATCTGAGGGTGTCATTAATATTGTACTGACACCCGCAGCGGTTCACAGAAGGCAGTGTGAACTGCCTGTGGGAGAGGTGCGATGCTTCAAAGTCAGACTACTTTGAAGTCGCGCAGATATGAATGGTGCTCATTGGAAATTATCTTCCTGCCCCTTTCACACTTATGTGACTTTTCCTGCGACTTGGGACTGCAAAGTCACATGACAAGCCGTTCCCCATGATTTTCAATGAGTACCATTCATATCTGTGTGACTTCAAGTTGCAGTAACATCAAAGTAGTCCCTGCACTACTTTGGTCCGACATTGATGCGACTTGAGGTCCATAGACCTCAGGATTACACAGCTATTGCTTTAAGTCACATCAAAATCACTGCAAAACATTGCGGCAAATCGCGGTAAAAACGCGCAAATTTCAAGTTGCACAAGTGTGAAAGAACAACCCCTGAAAAGCAACCCCACACCATAATCCCCCCTCCTGATTTGGACCAGTGCACAAAGCAAGGTCCATAAAGACATGGATGAGTGAGTTTGGGGTGGAGGAACTTGACTGGCCTGTACAGAGTCCTGACCTCAACCTGATGGAACACCTTTGGGATGAATTAGAGCGGAGACAGCGAGCCAGGCCTTCTCGTCCAACATCAGGGCCTGACCTCACAAAAGTGCTTTGGGAAGAATGGTCAAATATTCCCATAGACACATAGCCTTCCCAGAAGAGTTGAAGCTGTTATAGCTGCAAAGGGTGGGTCAACTCAATATTGAACCCTACAGACTAGGACTGGGATGCCATTAAAGTTCATGTGCGTGTAAAGGCAGGTATTTTGACAATATCGTGTGGGCTAACACATTTGCAAATTGTAAGTGTTCTTGTTTATCAGGTGCAATCACTTTGAGTTAGGCAGACATGAAGAGACAGATTGAATGACACTGGTCGGCGTGTACTTCCATTGGGCGTGTCGGTGTGCTAACAATACAACCTATGTTATATAATTGACTGCATTAGGGGAGGTTGCTTTGCCTTGTGAAGAGGCCGTGCTATTTGCTGTGGTTTTTGGAGGAGTAGGGCTGATATTGTGCATAATGACAAATGCCCCACTTTGGCTGTTCGTTGAAATTCTTGTGCATTTTGTCCATCAAAAGTGTGGCTTTGCTGTCAATGTTGTGTATTGTTGCTGTCTGACCATGCATTCATGGTTTGGGAGCATCTGCTGACCTTCTACTCTTTGATCTCATTGCTTAATCATGTACACAGAAATGCATCTTCCAGCAGAACCATCACCAATGTATGTGTGTGCAATGTGGGGCGGTGGGTGGTCATGTTTGGAATATGCGTCTTTTTAATATTTTGTATTTTTTTTAAGAATGACTGACTGTTTTTTGTAATTTGGTATAATCTTGCAGCTAAACATTTGTTGGTGGTTGGTGTCTGTTGAGAGTAGTTGTACTATGAAATGTGTAGCCTGCTAAACACTGTGAAATTAAAGCTATAAGGCTTGGAAACATTTTAGATTGTAAGCTCCTATGAGCAGGGCCATTAGATCCCAATTGCTAAATGTTTGTCTAAATGTACCACTACCTACTAATGCCACTAAATGAATGTACATAATTGTGTTTCTGCTGTGTAAATAAATGTCAATTCTGGAGCTATTTTTTTTTATTTGTTTTGGGGGAGCTGGGTTTGGGGAAGTGAACCATCTTGCTAATGACAAATTATGAGAAGGTGTAATCGTGGATTAAAAAAACCTAACCTCTTCAGGACACCTGCAAGTAAAAGATAAAGGTTGTTTAAAGTGGTAGTAAACCCATCCATTTAACAGTTTAAAAACCAGTTCCATTTCCGGCACGTGCCAGAAATGTAACACTCCCATTGGTTGCGCTCTAAGCCAAACTGTCAAACCATCCAATGGCTGGTGTCATAGCTGATCACATGTGCAGCATCATGGCAGTTGTAGATTAAACAGAGGCCAAGATGGCAGCTTCCTTGGCTGAAAATTATAGGAGGGTTTACTACCACTTTAAGTGGAGTCTTTTCTTTTAACAGGTCTGGAGAATTGCAGGTAAGTGCTGGTTCACACTGCACTGTGCAAGATTGCGTCTGATTCACAGAGCAGTACAAGTCACATGTGCTGTCCATGCGATTTCAGCCATACAGATAGGATGGCTGAATTTGCATTGCATTCGGACCAAACTCGTTCTTTTGGTCCACACCAGAATTGGATTGCATGGGTGTTCACGCCCATGCGATCCGATTAATGTCCGAACTGTTAGTTTGCACTGTGATATGTGAGCTGAAATGGGGGTGTCAATAACAATGTATTGATGCTCCCAGCAGGTCACACATGGCAGTGTGAAATGCGATGCAGGAGCCTGCAGTGGATTTGCAGGGTTCCCGCATTGCACAAGTGTGAACTAGCACTCATAATTAGTTTAGCTGGTGGATAGGCATCATTGTACGTCTCAAACTGAGCCTTTGTCTTTGCCATTCACCTGCCTATTACTAAAAAAAAAAATTGTGATTGCGATCAAATATTAGCATGCAAGTGTGGCTTTGTCCTCTGACCTGGGAATGTCATTGTGTTCACCCGGAAGTGCCTTTGCTGGTCAGGATCTCTATATAGGTGGATATAGCAAGGTTCCATTTCAGTAAAGAGGTGCTACTCATTTAATGGGTAGGTGTAGGAAATATACTTGTGCTTACACCATGTGGGGGAGGATGCGGTAGCTATATTTGGTGGGGATGGGGTTAATTTATTTGTTCATGCAGGATCACCACACATTCCGTTCCTGCCAGGGCAGCCATCAGAAATTTTGGGGCTTCTTAAACGGCTTTAGACCTGGGCCCTCCCTTCTGACCACCAACATTCCCCAGGGCCTTCCCACTGGGCCATTCCACCACATCCGCCCACTGGCCAGGGGTGTACACATATCACAGCCCCAGTAGGAATTATACACCCTGTCATACTTACTGGGTGTAGCCTGCTAAGCATGACTCATTGAAGTAAAGTGTGCAATGCATGCAAAAAAAACAGTGCACAGGCAGCAAAGCCTCACCTAATGCTTGCAATAAGACCTCTTGCTGAACCATAGATGCTGGAGGTCCCAAACCTGGCCCAGTTGTTGCCAGGGGGGCGCTGTCTATGTGACTAAAGTTTTGTATTTTTATTGGCCATGGTATGGGAGAATGGTGTCCCCCTCCCATAGACTCCAATGTTAAAGACTGTTAAAGACTTTGTTGCAAGGGCCCCTTGAGACACTGGGGTCCCTTACAACAGTACTGCCTGTACCCCCCTGATGCTGGTCCTGCTTAATGCCCATGCGCACACATCACTTCCTGGTTACAGGCACATTACAGTTCCTGCATGTATTCTGCTGATGTAAGTCAGTAAGGAGTGTGTGTATATGTGTGTATATATATATATAAATGAGAGAGCTGCTTTTATATTTTATATACATATATATCCGAGAGAGTTACTTCTATACACTCCTTTTACACTTGTCCAACTTTTCCTGAAACTATTCTTATCTGTCCTACTTCAAGTGGCACCAACTTAAAAGTAGTCTCTGTACTACTTTGATTTGACTTGAGGTTCCTAGTTCTCAATATTACTCAGGCATTCCCTGAAGTTGGGACAATGTTGTGGACAAACTGCATTACTTTCAGGAGAACACCTTTTGACTTAGGCCCCATTCGCACCTGTGTGACTTGAAAGTCATGCAACTTTGATGTGACTTGAAGCAATGCCTGTGTAATCTTGAGGTCTAGGGACCGCAAGTCATTCAAACTTGGACCAAAGTAGTTCAGGGACTAGTTTGAAGTTGATACCACTTGAAGTCAGACAGCTATGAATCATACTCATTGCAAATTGCGGGGTCCAACTTGACAGGCGACTTTGCAGACCCAAGTTGCAGAAAAAGTTGCACAAGTGTGAAAGAGGCCTTAGATATCCACCCAAAAGTGGAAGCTCTGCTTATCTCTCTCCCCCCTCCTTCTGATGCCACATTTGGCACCTTTTCGGGGGGGGGGGTACCTGTTTTGGACATTCACCTATCCCCACTTCCGACAGACCTCACTGCAGCGAGGTATGGCAGAAATTTGTCACCCCTCCTTCCCTGCTGCCAGGCCATTCAGAAGGCACATTCCCCTTGTGCATGCGCAGTAGGGAATTGGCAATGGAGGTGACAGCACCTGAGAACCAATGGAAACATGGGCTGGGGTGCCAACATCACTAGCTTCCAGGACAGTGTCCTAACAATTAAAGTCAGCAGTTGCAGGATGTGTAGCTGCTGACTTGTACATTTTCTGTGGTGGGTGGCTGAGACACAACTTTAATATCAGCTTGGTTACCTAGATTGGTGAGCTGGGATTGAGCCCCAGCTATCACATGGTCCTTGGGCTTATCTCAACAACCTGTACCATGTGAATAGCTTCAGCTAATCACAGAGCAGTAGTAATCCCAGCTGACATGAATGTCAAACAATTCTGACTATTCAAAGTTTGGCTGGTACATTGATTTGTAGGGTATCAGCAAGCCTACCTGATACATTTAAACAAGGCTATCTAACTCACAGAGTAGTTCAATGGTATGGATGGTATGACCTTCTGAAAGCTTGCATGGTACTCAGCATTAGATGCTGAAAATATGCGAACGCATATTCGCCAATTAGCCAATGCACATCAGTTTGATGGCTTCCAAACTATGAATTCTTTAAATGCATGCAATGGTGTGTCCATATTCAATAATATTATGATGTGGAATTGGAATAATCACATACTAGTTAATGTGCTGGCAGTTTGTAGAGAATTTTCAGAATCCAAGATTAGTAAATGTATTTTCTATGGCTGGCTGTAGCCAACTTCATAGTGTAGTAGTTCCTTCTAATACCTTCAAAGCTTACAGCTACAGGTTCGGATCCAACGGTGTCATCACTACACCTTGCATTCTAACTGGCATTGTATTCTGAAAATATGTGAAGGCATAATCGCCAATGCCCATCAGTTTGATTGCTTCCATACTATGAACTTATGCAATGGTATGCACATATTCAATAATATTATAGTGTGGAATTGGAATATTCACACACTAGTTAATGTGCAGGCAGTTCGTTTGTAGAGAATGAAGGGAATACAAGATTAGCAAATGTATTTTTTCAGGCTGGTTGCAGTCAACTCTATAGCGTACTGGTTTATTCCGATACGATCAAAGCTTCCAGCTCCGGGTTCGGATCCTACAGATGTCCTCAGCGCACCTTGCATTGTATGCAGCATTATATTTTGAAAATATGTGAAGGCATATTCACCAATTAGCCAATGCCCATCATCAGTTTGATTGCTTCTATACTATGAACTTTTGCAATGCATGCAATGGTATGTACATATTCATTAATATTATGGTGTGCAATTGGAATAATCACACTCTAGTTAACGTGGCAGCAGTTAGTTTGTAGAGAATGAAGAGAATACAAGATTAGTAAATATATTTTTTCTGGCTAGTTGCAGTCAACTCTATAGCGTAGTGGTTTATTCTGATACATTCAAAGCTTACAGCTCCAGGTTCGGATCCTACAGATGTCATCAGCACACTTTGCATTGTATGCAGCATTATGCTTTCCATTTTGCTGTGGTAGTTCCCATACACTTTTTCAAGCAAATCATGTTCATACAAACCTTCAATGGATTCTGCAGGTTCAAGCCCAATTGACATCAGCTATTCCCATATATTCGCATGATCGCCTATTTGATATGCTAATTGGCTTTAATGGGAGTTATTTTTTTAGCGTCGCGCAAACGCATATTCGCGATATAGTACATTAGCCCCTTAACATCATAAAAACGTTCAGTATTAAATTACCTCCCCTACAAATGCAAAAATAGCTTAACATGGAAGTCAATGAAAAGCTCTATGACCCTGTTAAATGCACCATATATGTTTTTCAACTTTTCATTTGTGGCACTCCAATCCAAATTATGCTTTGCACATGCATGCACAGTGCATAGCCTACATGCTCAGAGTTCAGTTTTGCATCCAGGTAAACCCAGATGGCAAGCAATTAAGCTGAAATTTTGAAAATGACTTGTTAAGCTATTGCTAGATTTTCCAGGCTTCACAAGTTTGTTGCACAATTGCAGCAAGTCCACATTGCATGACTGTAGATCAACTTTCTTTGCAAACATTCTGCAAGTCTGCTGCAAGTTCTGGTTCGGTTATGTTGTGCAATAGTAATCCCACCACAGGGGTCATTGTGGCTGAATTTTTATCTTTGTTCCCTGCTGTAGACTTGCAGAGCTCTTGCTGTAGACTCACCACTGCAACTTTGCTCTTGCTTGGCACGCACATTTGCTACAAATTGGAAAAATGTCAACTATAACTTGTGCTTCAAGTGCTCTGTAAGTGTACAACTTGCCAGTGCAGATGTGCAGCAAGCTAACAGACCTACAATTCAACACTGACACAAATTTGTGGCAAGTAATCCTTACTATCTAGAATGGTGTTAGTGCTTTAGTCCCCTGCACCTAATTATTGTGCTCATCTGGGAACCCCTTATGTTTATCTCTTTGTAATGCGCAAAATGTATTCCTGAATACGCCACTACAGGCTCAATGTTCACATAGGGAAAGTGTAATGCATAATGTGTCAGTAGTTAGAAGTTTCTTACATCCACCAATCACATTGAAAGCTGCCTTTAAAGTTTAAATAGGTTACTTAGCACATGATTCAGAAAGCAAATTTCTATATTATGAGCTGTCTGTATCCTGGTTTCAAAACATCACAGAAAACTGAGAAGAAGGGCTTATTGGCATGAGAACACAAGTGTTAATATGCTTTGCATTGATCTGCATTGCATTGAGCTACAGAAAGAATCTGTTAATTCACTTGAATGGCAAACGACAGGTGCACCTAAAATGCAGCATGCAGGACTTTTTCAATGCAGCACAACACATAATAGAATCTGGGAACAAACTACTGTAAACAATGAATTTGCTGATGGCCATACATTTTGCACTGGAAAACACATCTTGTTGATAAAAGCCCTAAGGTAAATTGAGTATACTTTGGCACAAATGCACTTGAGAAAAGAAAATAAGAACAATAATGCAGCTGTTGCCAATAACAACTAGTTGCTTTTTATAGAGGAAAGAAAAAAATGTATTTTTGACCTTATACATATGTTTTCTAAATAATATTTATTTCTAAAAATTGGAAATTAAGTTTATTTCTCTAAATATATTGCCTTTTATTGATTTTTTTGTATCATAAAAGCTTTTGTAAAACTGTATACAATGCAAACCAAACGATCTATTAGGTAATCAAATCAATCAATACAATAGGTAAAAAGAAAATGTGTGCTTTATATTAGTAAGCATTATGTTGTACAAAGTATTCCATGTTAAAAAAGAAATACTTCTATAATTTTATGATGTAAAATTTTTATGTGGTATTACACCTAAAATAGAAAAATGGACCAATTGCAGTTACAGCTCTTTAAAAGGACACTAGTATTAAAAGGTACTATAAATGTGTAGTCTGCTAGTAATTATGCAAACTGTACTGTATGAATGTTTGCAGAAATTTAATGAAGTATTGATAAAACTATTTATCAGTAATTGCATCATATAAATAAATGCTTTATGGTCCAGACACAAAAAAAAATACATTAGCATAAAATCTTTAATGTAACTCGTACACAGAAGTACAATATCCACATGACACAAATGCATTATTAACACCAAACTATTTCTATTACTTTTCCAATTTACTTCTATAAAATGTGAATATGCAGACTCCTACTGTGAACAGCATTTCTAGTTGTTTTTATTCTAGCAAATGTTTAGCCTGCAAAGTGTCATTCGTAATGAAATGAAGCACAGAGGTATGGCAATGTTACTAATGGCAACCAGTGAGGTTCTATCACTAACAAAAAGTAAACATGAGCATCTAATTACTATTGTGTTCTGGTTCCCATGTCCTCATTCATAGCCTTCTGTGTTTGTTTTATTTAACCACACGAGCTCCATAAGGTTTTACCACCTTCATGACCAGGCCATTTTTTTTGCTCTTCAGCACTGTTCACTTTTTACTGGCAATTGCATCACCATGCAACACTGTACATAAATTACATTTATATATTTGTTTTCACACAAATAGAGCTTTCTTTTGGTAGTATTTGATCAATCACCACTGAGTTTTTTATTTTTTTTTGCTATATAAGTGAAAAAAAGACTAACAATTAAAAAAAAAAAACAACATATTTTCCACTTGTTACATAGTTACATAGTCAGCGAGGTCAGAAAAAGACACAAGTCCATCAAGTCCAACCTATGTGGGTGTTTTTAATGTCAGTATTACATTTTATATCCCTCAATGTTATGCTCCCTTAGGTGTTCATCTAATAAGTTCTTGAAATTATCTATACTCCCAGCAGAAACGACTGCTTGCGGAAGAGAATTCCACATCCTCATTACTCTTACCGTAAAGAAACCTCTACGCTTTTTAAGGTTAAACCGCCTTTCCTCCTTTACTATTTTTAATGAATGGCCGCGTGTCGTTGTGTGCTCCCTTGCGTGGAATAGTTTTGAATCTATTGTGGGGTCACCAGTACAGTATTTATACATTGAAATCTTATCCCCTCTCAAGCGCCTCTTCTCCAGAGAGAATAAGTTCAGTGCTTGTAATCTTTCCTCATAACTGAGGTTCTCCAACTCCTTAATTAGCTTTGTTGCCCTTCTCTGTACCCTTTCCAATACCAGGACATCCTTCCTGAGAACTGGTGCCCAGAACTGGACGGCATATTCCAGGTGCGGCCTCACCAGAGACTTGTATAATGGGAGAATTATTGATTTATCCCTGGAGTTGATCCCTTTCTTGATGCATGCCAACACTTTGCTAGCTTCGTTTGCCACAGCTTGGCATTGCATGCTACTGCTGAGCCCGTTATCCACTGAGACCCCAAGGTCTTTTTCCATCCTAGATTCCCCCCGAGGCTTACCCCCTAGTGAGTAGTTTGCTTTTATATTCTTGGTACCCAAATGCATTATCTTACATTTTTCAATGTTAAATCTCATTTGCCGCTTGTCCGCCCACCCCATTAATTTATTCAGATCCTATTGCAAAATTTCCACATCCTGTCGAGAATTTATTGCTCTGCTTAGCTTGGTGTCATCTGCAAATATTGAGATTGAGCTGTTCACCCCCTCCTCCAAATCGTTTATGAAAAAATTAAAAAGGATTGGTCCCAGGACAGAACCCTGGGAAACACCACTTTCTACACCAGACCATTCTGAGTACTCCCCATTTATCACCACCCTCTGGGCTCACCCCTGTAACCAGTTTTCAATCCAGGTACTCACCCTTAGATCCATGTTGAGCGACCTTAGTTTGGACAGTAAACATTTATGGGGAACTGTATCAAATGCTTTTGCAAAATCCAGATACACCACGTCTACAGGCCTTCCCTTATCTAGGTGGCAGCTCACCTCCTCATAGAAGGTTAATAGATTGGTTTGGCAAGAACGATCCTTCATGAACCCATGTTGATTACCGCTAATGATACCTTTCTCGTTACAATAATCTTGTATATGATCCCTTATTAGCCCCTCCAAGAGCTTGCCAATTATTGATGTTAAGCTAACTGGTCTGTAGTTCCCAGGGATATATCTTGGTCCTTTTTTATATATTGGTACTATGTTGGCTTTCTTCCAATCAGCTGGTATCATACCAGCCAGAAAACTGCTCTTAAAGATTAGGTACAAAGGTCTGGCAATAACTTGGCTAAGTTCCTTAAGTACTCTCGGGTGTAAGCCATCTGTTACTGGCGACTTATTAGTGTTCAGTTTTTCAAGCCTATTCCTTATTTTATCCTCAGTTGGCCATGAGGGTGCTTCCTGTGACATGTCGTGAGGACCAGCATTGTGGTTCTGAATAATTTAGCCCCCCTTTTCCTTCGTGAATACAGAGGAGTATAAAATTGTTATAAAATATATCCAATAAAATCAAATTTTTTTCATTAATTCAGGCCAAAATGTTTTTGCTAAACGTCTTTCATAAAAAAAAATCCCAATAAGTGTATATTAATTGGTTTGTGTAAAAGTTATAGCATATAAAAACTATGGTATATATAGTATAGAGTACTGTATTTGAAAAATGATCAATTCCCATGTACTGATGGCCTATCTCATTTCTTGAGTCCCTTAAAATGCCAGGATAGTACAAATCCCCCTGATAGGACCGTAAAATTCCCTGAGTTCTTTACTCTATCCGGTAGTCATGTACCCTTAACTAGTAAAAAGTTTATGTCATGAGATATGATATATATGGTATCAAAAATATACGATATTGAAAATGTGTTTGGTTAATTATATGTGAATAACCCTAAAAAAAAATACTTTCTGCAAATCGTTTTTGTAAAACCGGACTTAATTACTTTTTTTAAACTAAAATAACCTATATAAAATATTGTTAAAATATGAGGAGACATAAGTGCTTCCTTTTCCCCCCGATTTAATAAGTCTTGGTGTTACGACCAGGAGTGCTGTACAGTGTCCTTCGTGGGAGTACCGGTTGACTCCTATTTTATTCCTTATCCGAACTTTTTGACTTGTGATTATTC
>BLSH010351731.1:864746-887175 GCA_018402905.1 Glandirana rugosa | reverse complement strand
TAAGGTAGGACAGTGAAGAGGGGTGAAGTTAAAGGGGCACTAATGTGAAGGGCAGCTGATGTAAAAAATGAGCTGAAGACTGAATGTGGGAGGGTTGAGGATTGTAATATGGAGGCGTCTGAGGATATTAAAGTGGGGGCTGAGGACAGTGATGTGGGGAGCATTAAAGTTGGAGGAGCCTGAGGACTGTAATGTGAGGAGCTGAGGACTGAGATGTGGAGGGGCTGAGGACATTAAAGATAGAGGAGCCTGAGGACTGTAATGTTGGGGGGCTGATGATGTTAAAGTGGGGGGGATGAGGACTCTGATGTGGGGGGGCTGAGGACATTTAAGTGGAAGGGGCTAAGGACTGTGATGTGAGGGGAGCTGAGGAGATGAATGTGGGGGGGCGGCTGAGGACATTAACCACTTGCCATCCAGGCCAATTCTGGCACTTCTCTCCTACATGTACAAATCATCATTTTTTGCTCGAAAATTACTCAGAACCCCCAAATATTATATATGTTTTTTATCAGAGATCCTAGGGAATAAAATGCCAGCTATTGCAACTTTTTATATCATGCGGTATTTGCGCAGCAATTTTTCAAACCCGTTTTTATTTTTAATAAATTATTAAAAAAAAAAAAAAACAGTAAAGTTAGCCCAATTTTTTTAACATTTCATATTTTAATGTGAAAGATGATGTTACACTGAGTAAATTGATACCTAAAATGTCATGTTTTAAAACTCGTGGAATGGCGCCGAACTTTGGTGCTTAAAAATCTCCATAGGCAGTGCTTTAAAAAGTTTTACAGGTTACATGTTTAAAGTTACAGAGAAGGTCTTGGGCTAGAATTGTTGCTCTCACTCTAACACACATGGCGATACCTCACATGTGTGATTTTAACGCCGGGGCGTGACTTACGTATGCGTTCGCTTCTGAGTGCGAGCTCGAGGGGACGGGGGCATTTTACTTTTTTTTTTTTGTTCCTTATTTTACTTTTTTTATTTTTACACTTTCTCTTTCATTTTTTTTTTAGCATTTTTATGTAAACATCCCTTGTAATGGGAATAGTTGGTTACAGGTCCTCTTTATGAAGAGATGCAGGGTCTATAACACCCCACATCTTTCCTCCAGGATGGAAAGGCTGAGATCAGAAAAAAATGAATGATCCTGGCCTTTCCAGCCGAGTTCATGGGCATTGTTTACATCTGGTGACCCGGACGTGACGTCATAACATGCGACCGGGCCTCCGAGAACCATAGAGATGACCGGGGACCATTTGCCCCTCGGAAATCTCTGGTACTTCCTTCCGGCGGCAAACGATCCCTTCTCCCGTTCACCGATCGCTCAAGTGAGCCGGGAGAAGCACCAGAGGGCGACGGGACGGGGGACATCCCCACTCATCGCCTGTAAGAACGATCAAGCGGCTGAACTATGTTCATTGTTGCGGTGAGGGGAATTGCCCGCTGAAAAAAATAATATCTCATTGATGCCATCATTGAGATATAACCACTGAAAGCCAATGACGTCAATTGACGGCGACCCAGCGCAAAGGGTTAAAGTGGGGGAACTGAGGACTGTAATGTGTGGGGGGCTGAGGACAATAATATGGGGCTGAGGACTATGATGTGGGGGGGCTGAGGACTGTGATGTGGGGGGGCTAGGACTGTGATGTGGGGGGCTGGGAACATTAAAGTGGGGTGGCTGATGACTGTGATATGGGAGGACAGTAATGTGGGGTTATGATGTAAATAGGGGTGGAGGACAGTACTATTATCGGTTAATGTCAAGGAAGCATGAGAACACTACTGTGAAAGGGGGTGGGGAAAGGTGATGTAAAGGGGGAGCTTAGAACAATTATTAAGTGGGGATATTGATGTGAATGGGGTAGGGAACTGTTATGTGCAGTGGGGACTGAAGACACTGATGTAAGAATGGGTTCAAATTTGTTCATGTGCATTTGGTGCATATGTCGTGGGTGAGTTACCCCATTCATTTTAATGGGCTGCACTACCCAAGAAAAACACAGAGAAAGAAGACACTGCTCACCACCAAACCGCATTATGCTGTAGCAACATATGGTTTGGCGCACACGAAAATGTGCCACTAGTGCCAACATGAGATTCGGACCTCTGCTGGAAGAAAATTTTACTGGCCAGACCTCTGTGAATTTTAATTCAATACCACTGCTATAGACCATAGCATTCTTCAGACAGAGGAAGTAATGTTTATCAACAAGGCAGTTTTTAACAGTGTGATGATAAACACTTACAAATCACAGGATGCCAGAGGAGCACTTCTCTTGGAGAAGTTGTGGTGTTTCTGCATTACACTACGATCCAAGAAAGTCCCTGCAGATATCTAGCTGGCAGTGGGAAACTGTTCTGAAAAGCTGGCACTGGAGACACCCTGTAATGGAAAACCTATTTTTTCCTCCTCAACAGGTACCTCCCCCTAATGCTTAGCCTGCTTTCTCCCTACCCGTGCCGTCCTTCACGAAGGTTGCTGCCTGGAGCCCATAGCAGGTGACAGATAGGTCCTCAATGGTTTCCTGCCAGTATGAAGAGACAGCACACTGCCACCTTCAGGACTGCAGCCCAACACCTACCTACACAGTGAATGTTTTGAAATTTCACTTTGGAAAGAATATCCAATCATGTGCAAGGAAAATAAAAATGACAGCAATCTTGCTTGCACTTGACTGGATGATTTAAAGTCAGCAAAGCTTCACCTCATTCACTAAGCTCTGGGGAAAATTCCCTTGCAAAGTACAATTTCCTTTTCAAACTAAACAGCCTATTTTCCTTTATTGTGTTACTCTATATACTGTAAAAACAGTCACAAACCATTGGTTTTACTATGCTAAAACAGGCCCTAAACTATTATGGTTTAATCCACCATAACTGATGTTTTTTAGAAGACTAGAAGTAGGGAAGTCAGATCAGCTTTTGACTTTTTCAGTATTGAGTGGATTCTAGCAGCGGTATCTTTTTTTTTTTCTTTAAGTAAAGATTTATTGGATTTAAGAGTACATAGAAAAGAGTTGGACAGACAATACAATATCTAAAGCAAGGGGCATGAGTACAAACCAAGCATTATATCAGAAATGGGAGCATAAGGTTATAACAACTGTAAATGTAACTAGAATTCTCTTGTACCATACCTGAGCTTGTTATAGAATAGAACAAGGGGTTTGTTGAAGTGTGTCTTTAGCTATGTGAATAGTGCATTGTTGTGCTTTATGAAAAGGTTGAGTTTTGGTGGTACACCTGAAGTATTGCTTGGTCATAGCAGAAATGAGAAAGAAAGAAAAACTAAAGAGATAAAAGACATGAACAGAGGGGGATTAGGAATCCTGAAGCCACATTGGTGGAATGAAAAGGAGAAAAAAAGAGAAGGGTGGGTGACACAGAAGGGAGGTAGTTCCCACATTGTATGACCAGAAAGAAAAAAATGAAGAAATAAACAAACTAAAGAAAAATGGTTAGGAATTCAAGAAAATGATCTAGATAGTCCAATGTATGCTGAGTATTTGTAGCAATATTTGGCAATCAGTTCTTCTGGGTGTTGTAGGTATGCTAACTTTGCACACCATTCCATTATAGTGGGGGAGGATGTAGATTTCCAATGTCTGAGAAATAACTTCCTGATGTTTAGGAGAAAGAAGTGGAAAAGGCCCTTTTTGACTGCAGAGATAAAGTGAGGAAATGTGGAAAGCAGTGCAATGGTGCATGGAGTCTTAAGGCAAAGTTCACCTTTTGGAACATGTTACATATTCCACCTGTATTTAGGGTGGAACATGTAACATGTTCCAGCTCCTGCAGCCTCTCCCCCGATCCCTGCCTGAGTGTGACAGTGGGTGGGGGATCTTCTCCCCGCACCAGCTATCACTTTTCAAAAACAGCGCAGCCATGCAGGACTCCGCCCACACAGCTGTGTCATTCATTCACAGTGTCCTGTGAATCAATAGACTACAACTACTGTCAGCCACCATGACTGATGGCTTGTAGTCCTGAATCAACAGTGAGGGCGCTGATGAGCACCCTTGTGTAATGGTCCTCCATACTGAGCCGAGGTTTAGCTGTGTGAATAGAAACCATTTAGTCATGTTTCAGGCTCCCCTCAGCCATGTTGGGATATGGAGGGCAGCACACAGTAAGCCCCCCACCCTTTGCCTTTCAGTTATCCAATACACAAACTGGTGACTGAGGCCAGACATCCCTTATTAGTTTCCCAATGTTCATCTCCGGGTCCATAAAACTGTCTGCCTAGTGCTTTAGTGACTACAAAGTTAACAAACACCTGTTGTAAAAGCTTAATCCACATAAGATGCAGCCAGTGTATCAGTCTAATCCTGAAACATCAGCATGTGTTATAACTTCCAAAATAATACTAGCACAGACATAATATGGACATATTTAGTTTCCTCTGATAATTTGTAACGTTTCAAGTTCAGGCAACCCTATGTCAGGTCATATGGGGAACCACTGGTAACACTTCTTCCTCCTAGATAAATTAGACATTGGAAACCTGTCATGCATATATTTGTTGTAAAACCACTTTCACACAGAACCATAATATTGATGTTAGCAGTCTGTACACAGTAGAGGCAGAGATATGAATATGTATCACAAACTGTACCTGGGACATGGTCATGAAATGGTGAAATCACAGCGACCAACCCTCTGATGCTTAATTGGTCAAGAGGCTATTTGTCAACACTAGGGATTGGGCTTGATGTTCGGGTGGAACGTGATTTTGACCCAAACATCGGGTGTTCATTTGTTCGGGTTTCCCTGAACATTATGGGGCATTTGTGGCAACTTTGCGCACCCCATAATGTTTTTAAATGGCGGCAGAATGCCACCCGCTGATTGACCAAAGCATGCATATGACCTGCAAGCTTTGGCCAATCAGCGTCAGCGGACGGCCTGCTGTGAGAGCTTTGATTAGCTAAAGGCAGGGTGCCTTTAGCCAATCACTGCACAGCAGCCTCAATCCACGCCCCACACTATATAAAGCCGCCTGTAGAGCAGCTCTATGTAGTGTGTTGGCGGCGGTCGGCTGAATAGAGAGATAGCTTAGGTTCCTGAAAACAGGCAGTTTAGCTAGCTAGCTTTTTTAAATCTGCTAAAAAATAGGACTAAAAAGTTTTAAAAATAGGTAGCTAACTAGATAGATAATTAGAAATATAAAATCTATCTGTGAGTTAGTGCAGACAGGTTAGTGTGGGAAAAAAAAAAGAAAAAAAAAATATATATATACAGTCTAGTACCGGGGTCAGCAACCTGACGATCGCGGACAGGGGATGGGTAGATCGCATCACATTGCCGACGCCAGGCTAAACTGCTCCTCGCCAGTGGTATACTGGGCAGACCAGGGTGAGAAGTCCAGGGTTTAGAAGGAGACAGCTGGGCACGTGGAGCAGTGGAGGGGAGAGCCGGACAGGTGGATCGCTGAAGCTAAGAGCCAGGCAGGCAGAGTGGTGGAGTAGGGAGCCCGGCGGGCGGAGGGCTCAAGCTAAGGTAAAGGAGAGAGCCGGGCTGGTGAAGCAGAGGAGGAGAGAGCCGGGTGGGTAGAGCAGTGGAGGAGACTTTCTCAGGCACTGAGCTACTAAAGCAGCAGGTGTGGGCTCACTGGGCTGCTGTTGGATCAGGAAGAAGAGAACTCTGAGCAGGTGAGGAGAGAGGCGGGCTGCGGAGCAGTGTAGTAGACTTGCTCTGGCACTCAGCTACCTCTCTTACTGAAGCTGCACAGCAGGTGTGGGCTCAGTGGGGCTGCTGCAGCTGCCGAAGTTTCTTTAGCAGAGTGTAACACAAAGAAAAAAAGGGGGCCGTAGCAGCCCCACTGAGCCCACACCTGCTGTGCAGCTTCAGTAAGAGAAGTAGCTGAGTGCCAGAGCAAGTCTCCTCCCCTACTTTGAACTTCTTAATCTGAGCTGGGTGTGTTATGTTCTTGCACTTTGCAAGAAGGTGGGAGGGAAGGGATGAGGGTTTTTTCTGTATTGAGGCACCTGAACTGTGAAAAGGGGTCTGTAAAATGTGTGGGGGGAGGGCTGTGAATTGCATTGAGCAGATGGGGTTATTTTGGTGGTACTTTGTAAAGTGGTCTGTGTGTTAGGGCTTGATCACACTAGTGGTTGGTGGGAGGCAGTAAAACCCCTCAGTTGAACTGCAGTTTTTCCACCACTCATCTACTCCCCCTTAAGCTGCAGAGGCAGTGCCCAGGGGTGTACACACAATGTGGTCATGATACTTTGGTTCGTGGCCCTGGAAAGAATTCTAGGTCCTCACATATTATTGGGGGCATGCTAGTAATTTTTTTTATATACATGAATAAAAAGGCGCACCCCTTGATCTTTGATCTCCTCCATGTTGTTAAGGTAGATCTCCACATCTTAAAAGTTGCTTACCCCTGGTCTAGTATATATATATATATATATATATATATATCTATATCTATATATCCGTGTACACTGTACATACGGTATATAGTACACTTGACGTGGTGTATTAATATATATACAGCCTGATATATATATATATATACACTTGACGTGGTGTATTAAAATATATACAGCCTGGTATGTATATATATATATATATATATATATACACACACACACACACAGCGTATTGAGTGTGCACTATATATCTGTACATAAGGTATATAGTACACTTCACATGGTGTATTAAAATATATACAGCCTGAGATATATATATATGTACACACACACAGCGTATTGAGTGTGCACTATATATCTGTCCATACGGTATATAGTACACTTGACGTGGTGTATTAAAGTATATAGTTTTTAACCCCTTAACCCCCAGAGCCCTTTTTTACATTTGTTGTTTACAAGTTGTTTACAAGTTAAAATCAGTTTTTTTTTTTAGAAAATTACTTAGAATCCCCAAACATTATATATTTTTTTCAAACACCCTAGAGAATAAAATGGCAATCATTGCAATACTTTTTGTCACACGGTATTTGCGCAGCGGTCTTTCAAGCGCTTTTTTTTTTTAAAAAATCACTTTTTTGAGTTAAAAAAATAAGACAACAGTAAAGTTAGCCCAATTTTTTGTATATTGCGGAAGAGGATGTTACGCCGAGTAAATAGATACCATACATGTTACGGTTGAAATTTGCGCACACTTGCGGAATGGCGACAAACTTTGGTACTTAAAAATCTCTATAGGCGACGCTTTAAAATTTTTTAATGGTTACCAGGTTAGAGGTGCAGAGGAGGTCTTTTAATAGAATTATTACTCATACACTGGTGATCGCGGCTATACCTCACGTGTGTGGTTTGAACACCATTTTCATATGCGGGTGCGACTTACAAATGCGTTTTCTTTGCTGCATGAGCTTGCGGGGCGGTGGCGCATTAAATTTTATTTTTTTATTTTTTTATTTGCTATATTGTATTTTTTCTTTTAACACTGTTCCTTTTAAAAAAAATTCTGATCACATTTATTGCTATCAAAAAAAATGTAAACATCCCTTGTGATAGTAATATATGGTGACAGGTACTCTTTATGCAGGGATGGGGGGTCCTTTACACTTCACAGTATTCAGATTGCTAAAAACGGTGATTCTGAATACTGTCATTTTTTTAAAACCGGCGCCATTAGCCGCCGAGTAAACCGGAAGTGACGTTGTAATGTTGCTTCCGGAAATGTACGAAGGAGTCCCAATCGAAGCTGATTCTGGCTTCCACAGGGACTCCACACAGTCGGCAGACGGGAGGCAGGAAAAAGGGGGCTGACGGTGGTGGGAGGGGGGATGTCCCTTCCCGCTGCCTGGGGTAACGACCGAGCGGCACCTGAGCCGGATAGGCTGTTATCAACGGATAGCCGGCCGCCTGCTCTAAAAAACAGTACCAGGTATAGCATGTAGCTGCAGACTATACCCCGATACCTCCACTTAAAGCAGCCACCGTTTATAAACATCTGGGGCCCCCAGATCCCGACCCCCCCCATGTGAATAGGTATGGTGTACATTGTACCCCTACCCATTCACCAAAAAAGGAGTGTAGTGTAAAAAAACAAGAGGCTGTTTTTGACAAGTCTTTTATTTTGTAAAATAGCTCTTTTCTTCTTTCTTCCTCCATCTTCTGGTCTTCTGCTTCTTCTTTTAGTTTTCTTGCTTCCTCTCTTCGTCTTCAATCTTCAATCATCATCTTCTTCTTCTTTCTTCTTTCACCACTGCCACTCTCTCCACTGCTGCAGTCCGGCCCCTGCACGTCTCCCTGAATGGGTGGTCTTCACAATGACAGTGCTTTTATAAGAAGAGGCGGGCCACCCAGTGACATAACTGAGTGAACCCGCCCCCTTCTGACGTCATGCAATGTCAGAGGGGGAGGTCACTCATTTACATCACCGGGTGGCCCTGCCCCTTCTTATAAAAGAACTGTCATTGTGAAGACCGCCCCTTCTGGGAGACGCGCAGAGGCCGGATTGCAGCAGCGGGGAGAGCGGCGGTAAAAGAATAAGAAGAAGATGAAGATTGAAGATGAAGAGAGGAAGCAAGAAGACTAAAAGAAGAAGCAGAAGACCAGAAGAAGAACCGGGCCAGGACAAGATGGAGGAAGGAAGAAAGAAGAAAGAAGAAAAGAGCTATTTTACAAAATAAAGGACTTGTCAAAAATTGCCTCTTGTTTTTTTTTACACGACACTCCTTTTTTGGTGAATGGGTAGGGGTACAAATTACCCCAAATGTATTCACATAGGGGGGCCAGGATCTGGGGGCCCCCTTATTAAAGGGGGCTTCCAGATGCCAATAAGCCCCCCGCCCGCAGACCCCCACAAGCACCGGCCAGGCTTGTGGGAAAGTGGCTCTTGTCCCCATCAACATGGGTCAAGGCGATTTGAGGTGGGGGGGAGCCCCCCCTCCCCCAAGGCACCCATACTCCCCATGTTGAGGGCATGTAGCCTGGTACGGTTCAGGAGGGGGGGGCGCTTGCATGTCCCCCCCCATCCTAACTGACCAGGGCTGCATGCTTGGATAAGGGTCTGGTTTGGATTTTAGGGGGAGCCCCATGTAAATTTTTTTTTTAATTTGACACGGGGTTACCCTTAATATCCAAACCAGACGGGGGGAACCCCACGCACTTATTTTCAGGGATTTTTTGTATATTGCCGGAACCCGGCAATACATTACAACCACAATTTTAAATGACAATTATTCCTATGGAAAAGTCATTTTGCTCTGGCTATGTTCTACACCTCACAGAGATGCACCCTTTTACACACAGACTAAGGTATCCCCCCCCCCCCAGGCACAATATTTAAAGGAATTTTTCATTTTTTTCACTTTAAGCATTATTAAAATCACTGCTCCTGAAAAAATGATCAATTTGAGTGCGCATGTGCGGAAGCTCCAGGATGGTCGCTTGATCCGGAGCTCCACACCATCACCCACCTACGATGCCCTAAATGACCGGAGAAGACGCTGGGGAGAGCCAGTATCAGGGGACGCTGACCCCCCAAACTCCCCACAAGCCGAGGATAGCGGTGGGAAGCGCCGCAGGAGATCCCTAAGTCCACCCGCCACATCGTGGGGACCGCCGTGTGTACCAAAATGGCCACGGCGGTGGCCTAACAGGCACAGCAGATCAAGCGCTGCGGATCCAAACGAGCTGGATCATCCAGACCAGTCAGGACTAGTCGGCATATACACCGGGGGAGAAGGTCAGTCTGGCAGGTCGCTCCCTGAGCCCCCAATTCTCTACCCCAGCAGCAATGGAGACAACTGGGTGTACCAAGATGGCCGCCGTTAAAGCCTAAAGGCATGTTAGCTCTCAGAGACACCTGGCAACCTCCCCAATTCACCCTGCAGAGACACTAGGCAACCCTTCAAGCCCCATGGGGTGTCTGAAGGACATTTATTACTCATATAGAGGTGCTCATATTCTCACTCAGGCCCTCTCTCCACAATATTAAGCTTCAAGCTGTTGGTCTGGGATTACCTTTTCCATCCTCGGGTTCTATCTGGATTTTGTAGCCCACCAGTTCGTTCCCAGAAAGGGTGATCTGGTCCCTAAAGCAGGGCAGCCTCTCCCCTGCATGTCTGCACCGACTGCAAGGAAAGATTTGAGCCTGTTTTTCTCTGCGACCTCTTTGCAGGGGTGTCCCAAGATGTTAGCAGCTCCGGCCGCAGCTACAGGAGCGATGGAAAGCCCTTGCTCGGGGAGCCCGGGTCTCTCAATACGTCCCGAATCTAGGCAAGTTCTCTCCCCAGCTCTGTTGACTTTCACCCCAGGACCACAGGGAGGTTCCATGCAGCTCCCCTTGCCATCACCCTCCTCCACAGAATCACTACTTGGCCGTTTCCAAGGGGAACTTTCATCTTTTCCACTGGGGCCTAACAGCCGGTTCCAGCATCACCCAGCCCCCCCAGCCCTAACATTTCATTACAAGTGAAAGATCTCTACCAAAAATTCTCCTCTCTCCTTGAGAGGGGTCTAGCAAACACAATTGCCACTATTACTGGTGAGATCAAATCAGATTTTCAAATGCTAGGGGTCCGTATTGAAGCGATTGAGAACAAGCTGGACTCCACTGCAGCAATCTCCAACCAGAATTCAGATCTTATTGGTTCCCTACAGGATCAATTAGACATGGCCCTTTCCAGAATCGACGACCTAGAAAATAGGTCTAGACGAGATAATTTTAGAGTGAGCGGTCTCCCATAGGAGATCAAGGATATTCCTGATGCAATACAAAACTTGATAACCAACTTACTACCGGACACCCCTAAACATCGTTTAGAATTTGACAGGGCCCACAGAGCTTTGGGGCCCTTACGGAAGGATGGCACCCCGAGGGACATAATTGTCAAGCCCCATTTTTATACCATAAAAGAAGGGGTCATGAAACAGTCAGAATTTCTGCCAAGATTCTCTGCAAAGGGTACCCTGTTCAAATCTATGCCGACCTTGCTCCATCTACAATACAGAAAAGGAGAGCTTTGAAACCCCTCCTAGCAGTGTTGACGGAGAAGGAAATCAAATACAAGTGGTCCTTTCCATTTGCTGTTAAATTTTCTCTCAAAGGTCGAGATTATGCTTTCTCTTCTTTACAAGAAGGAGAGAAACTGTTCCTCCATCTAAAATTGATATCTCAGGAATCCGATATGGACACCTCTAATAACACCAGTTCGTCGAAGAGACAGTCTCCCACCAGCCCGAGGACCCCCCTCTGGAAGAAGGCCAAGTCTAAAAGAGCGAAAGAAAATGGGCCCCTGTGACTTGGGTCTCAGACAAGATCAATATAACTTCTAACTAGCAGGAATCCTGCTCTGAGGAAATGCCCATTCCACAATTTTTCCTTTTTGTTCTTGGTCCCTATATAATACTCAACCTTAAGCTATTTTAGGGCTTCCGGTGACTTATGTACACTCTTAGCTTCTAGGGTTAGCCTTGATTGCATACCCTTCGGAAATAGGCCCGAAGCAATATGATTTCGTTAACATTCTTTTGTTTTTCAGGCTGAAGGTCTGCGTTGAACTAAAGGACTCTCTGACACCAAAGTGTCAAAGTTGAAGTTGGACTTCAAGAAATGGTTCTCATATACTTTATGGGTTCACTTGCCCTGTCTTTATGGGTCATGCCCCCGCGTTAGGGGTCTCGTCCTGTGGAGGCCTCCCTCTCCATTCTTTAGAGGGGTGGGTCTTCACGGGCCGGGGCTGGAGGGGATGGCATCTATTTCTCCCCAAGCAAGAAACATCTGGGGTTTGTAGTCTGTTCCAAGACCGTATATAAGGTTAGAATATAAGTTGTCATTTTCCATTGTTCATGTTAATTGTTTTTCACAGGGCTCCTAGGCGGGTGGTGGCCCACTTGCGCCTCCGCCTATCTAGCTGACCCCTTTTGGTAGGTCAGGGATGGGCTGTCTAGCAATAATAGCTAGACTTTTTGGTCTATACCAAAGGGTGCCCAAGGGGCTCTATCTTTTCTCCCCCCTTGGTCGCAAATCCCTTAGTTGGAGAAAAAGGCCCTTTTCAGGGCTATTTACTTGTCGAGATTGGTTCTCAGTGTTTAATATTACCTTTTCCATATCTCTGGTTTCTTTTTCTCTTTCTCTCCTTTTTTTCTTCTTTCCTTCTAGAGTGAATGCTGCCCAAGGCTCTATCTTAAAGCCGCGACACGGGTTCCATGGATATTGGGAAAATCCTGGGAAGGGTGAGTGACCCTACCAATAGATATACCCTTTGCTTCATAAGTGATGGCTGACCTCCCACAATTCCCTTTTAAGGTTGCTACCCACAATGTTCAGGGACTGAACTCCCCCATAAAACGCAAGAAGATTGGAGATCTTTACAAATCCCTGAAATTAGATATCCTTATGCTCCAGGAAACTCATTTCCCTGCCCGATTCAACCCTAATTTCCTTCACCCATATTTTCCAAGCTTCTTCCCAGCTAACGCTGAATCTAAATCAAAAGGAGTAGCTATTCTATTTTCTAAGAATTGCAACTTCACTTGGCTCTCAGATGTCAGGGACCCAGAGGGCAGGTATATTCTAGTGAAGGGTACTATTGATGGACGTACCATCTCACTGATCTCGTACTACGCCCCCAATCAGGGTCAGTTGCAGTTCTTTCAGAAAATGTTAACGGCCCTTTCCCCCTTGCTGGAGGGCACCATAATATTTTGAGGGGACACTAATGTAGCCTTTGATCAATCTTTGGATAAAACCCCTAGGCAACCAACTTTTGCGCCCAACAAAAGTCAGTATACGCATAGCCAAACTTCTCCACTCCTATAACTTAATTGATGTATGGAGGGATAGGCATCCCTGTAGCAGGGATTTTACTCATTATTCTAGCCCCCACAACTCGTATTCTAGAATTCACCACCTATTCACTCCCTTCTATACTTTACCAACCATATTAGAGGCCCACATGCATGACACAACCCTTTCAGACCATTCTCTAGTGTTGATGTCCATCCGCATCCAGTCCAGACTATTCCCTAAACCGCACTGGAGATTGAATGAGTCGTTACTCACAGACTCAGGTAATGTTACTGGAATTGATAATAGTCTACAAGAATACTTCTCTACTAACATGATAGGCGACACATCGGTAGAATCAGTTTGGGCTGCCCATAAAGCCTTTATTAGAGGTAAATTCATTCAATTGGCTTCCAGGATCAAAAAGGAAAGAGGACTCTATTTGCAGAAGCTAGAGGAGTCCTTCAAAGCAGTTAAAGCAGAACACAAGGCACATCCCTCTCAGTCACTTCTAGACAAACTAGATAAGGTGAAATTAGAACTTAATCTTGCGCTCACAACGAAAGCAGAGAAGGCCACCCGCTGGTCTAAAAACAAATTCTATACCCAAGGTAATAAAATGGGTTCATATCTGGCTAGGAAGCTTACTCCCCGGGTAAGGCATCTCTCCATGCCCAAAATCAGGGCAGACGGAAACCCCCTTTCTTCTGACCCCAACACAGTTATTGGGGCCTTTCAAAAATATTATGAGAATCTATACAGCCCCGGGACCGACGAAAATGTAGAAACAATAAACCAGTTTCTTGAGGGCATCCCTCTACCCCTTCTCTCAGATCAACATAGGGATTTAATGGATGAAGCAATTTCAGAGGAGGAGGTGCTGGGGGTCATCAAAGATCTCAAACAGGGCTCAGCCCCGGGACCTGATGGTCTCCCGGGCCCCTACTATAAAACATTTGCCAAAACACTGGCTCCTCATTTGACACAATTTTTTAATTCTAAAATGAAAGAGGACCCTATCGAGAAGCACCTTAACACTGCATACATCACTGTGATCCCTAAACCTGAGAAAAACCCAGAAGACTTAGACAATTACCGTCCTATATCCCTCATAAATAATGACCTGAAAATTCTAACTAAAATAATGGCGAGCCGGCTAGCATCTTTTATTAGTCAATATGTTGATAAGGACCAGGTCGGTTTCATTCTGGGCCGACAGGGTCCCGATCAAGTAAGAAGGGCTATTGATATAGTTTCAATACTTCAATCCAATTGGACGGGAGGGCCGGCTCAGAAGGGGATGTTGCTCTCCCCTAGACCTACGTAAGGCGTTTGACTCGGTCTCATGGACTTATCTGTTGTCCCTTCTGAAGCACTGGGGTTTCGAGGAGAGGTTTCTAGGCCTTATCAGAGCATTCTACTCCTCCTCACAAGCTATGATTAAGTTACAGGAATTTTACTCCAATCCCTTTCCGATTAAAACAGGCACTAGGCAGGGCTGCCCACTATCCCCGTTACTTTTCGCTATTGTAATAGAGACCCTTGCCATAGCCATCAGAGATAATCAATTTATCAAAGGGGTGATATGCGGTCAACAAGAACACAAATGTGGTCTATTTGCCGATGATATATTAGTCTTCATAACATCCCCAAAGTCATCCCTCCCTTTACTATGTCAGCTCCTTAAAGATTTCTCTGTGATTTCAGGGCTCTGGGTTAATTTTACTAAATCTCAAGCCTTGAATGTTTCTCTACCTCCTGAGATAGTCGCCAAGCTCAAGACGGATTTCAAGTTTAGATGGAGTGACACCTCAATTAAATATTTGGGATCAACCTCACCTCTAAATACGAAACCTTGTATGGTAGTAACTACCCTCTGATGTTCCGAAAGCTCGAGGATGATCTTAAGTTTTGGTCTAAGCAGGGCATCTCGTGGCTTGGGAGAGTTAATTCAGTGAAAATGACTCTGTTGCCTAGACTCCTCTACCTTTTTCGCTCTTTGCCAGTTCCTATCCGGAGGGACCACCTCTCCTCCTTTCAAAGCAAAATCTTTAAATTCATCTGGGGAAACTCAGCATATAGGATCCCCCAAGAAACCCTTTTTCACCATAGACGGAAGGGAGGACTAGGTTTACCCCATCTAGCGAAATATTTTCAGGCCGCCAGGCTAGCCCAACTATCTTCCGTCTACTTTAGGCAGGAAAAACAGGACTTGGTGCGGATAGAAAGACAGGCCACTCCACGGCACACGCTGGATTTTCTCTTATGTTGTTCCCCTAAAGATAGACCCCCAATTTTGGCCCCTACGCTCTCTAACGAACTGGCCCTCTGGGATAAAATTAGTCATACATCCTCCTTAGTTTCCTCAGTTAAACCTTTAGCACACCTCTTCAACAACCCAGATTTTCCCCCGGGGCTAAATATCAAAGCCTTTCAATGGTGGCTAAACAAGGGGCTGTTCCGCATAGGACACTTCTTCACGACTACCGGCCCGATCACCTTTAATTATTGTATAAATAAATTAGAGCTTCCAAACTCAGAGAAATTGAGATTTTATCAAATTTCCAATTTTCTTCACAAACTTTGGAGGGATAAACCACTCCCCCCCAGTTTTACTGACTATGAACGTTGGTGTGGTCAGCCATCACTGCAGAAGGGTGGTATCTCGGTCATATACGAAGCACTCACTCTTCCCATTACAAAATCAGCTTTTATGATTAACTGGGAATCAGATCTCCAGTTTGAATGGGAACTGGACAAATGGCAAGCTGTCTGCTCCAGATCTTACAAGGGTATCTTAAATACCACTATCTCTGAAGCCAGTTTCAAAGTTATGATGCGATGGTATCTCACACCAGCTAGACTGACTATATTCTCTCCAACTGCGGATCCGCTATGCTTCAGGGGGTGTCTTCTCAAGGGCACCATGGCCCATGTTTGGTGGGAATGCCCGAGAATTCGGTCCTTTTGGTCTAAAATATTCCGTATTATTCAAAAAGTAACAGGATGCAAACTATCGAGGTCCCCTACTATTGCACTTTCAAATGACTACATCCCCAATGCCACGAAAGCTAACAGGAAATTAATTCATTTTATATTACTGGGAGCCAAGGTTACAATAGCTAGGGCTTGAAAACAAGAACGGGTTCCCCTAAAAGCAGCTATCCGAAAAATCTCTTGGCTAATGACACAAGAAAGGCTAGCTAGTATTCTAACAGATAATCTACACAAATTCAAGCTGATTTGGGAACCATGGGCTACCTTTGTAGGAGTTTCTCTAACTCCGGGTATTCCAGGACAACAAAATCTTTGAGCGAATGATAGAGTCTACGGCTATCTTGCTACACCCACTCTTTCTAAGGCATTCCTCTCCTTATCTTCATCTTTCCTTACTCCTTTTCCTTTTCTTTTCCCTCTTATTTTCCTAATTTTGTTAACCACCACTGCTATGTTCTTGAGGGTGATAGGATCGCAAACATAAGAGTGAGGGTTTAGGCACTCATGGTGGCTCTTATGTTGACCTGGCGGAGAAGTGTATAGGTTATGTTTAGAGACTGGGGCCCTCTGGGGGGGTGCTGTGGGGGGAGGGAACTCCCCAGCTCTCGGCACAGTTTGTTCCCATTGGGGGTGCCGGGGGTCTGGGGGCTTTCCAGCCGCCCGTGGGGCCTGTTCTGGTGGGCGCCAGTCTAGTTACATGGCTTGAGCCGAGGTTCCACCTGGTCTATATATGTCCCTATAAGCATTTATAATTGGCTTATGTGTTTCTGTAGCCTAGATGCTCTTCTTGTTAGCCTGTTTGATGCCTTAATTTATCTACCTCGATCCTAACAAAGCCTCTTTTATACTCCTAAATAATTGTGCTACTTATTCTTTTCTTTATACACTCCTGATATAAATTTGCATTCTTTATGTGGCTGATGTTGATAGAGTTTTGAAAATATTTTTTTTTCTACTGTAACTATTCTGATTTGTACAACAAACTTCAATAAAAATATTGAAACTAGAAAAAATTATCAATTTAAATTTTTTTTTCACTGATACATGTCCCCTAGGGCAGGGCTGGGTCCCCATACACTTTTTAGGGCAATAACACTGCATATAAGCCTTTAAAATTATCACTTTTGTTTTTTCATAGACTTTAATGGTGTACGGATGTTCGCCCTGAACTTTTTTTTTTTTTTTCTTTTAAAGAGTTTTTCAGATTGTGAATTACATAGCATTAGATAAATGATGTAAACATAGAACATAACATATGCAGGGGCAGTAACAGGTGGATGAGAAGTACGCCACTCGTTGGGACCTCTTGGGGGGTTGTTGGATTGAGTAAGAAGGCCGTGGTAAGGGCCTATACAGGGGGGAGGGCCTTATAGGTAAGTTTAAAACAGCACCATCCTCCTTGGCACCCTGGTGGGTACTTGCTGTGGCCGGGGAGCATGGGCTAGTATCTCAGTAGTCTCACGAAGTTGACTTGTGCTGACAATTCAGGGTCAGGGGAAATTTAGGTGCAATACCTAAGGGATTAAAGATTTTAGCTGTTGAAGGCCATGGCCGTAGTGAACAAGAGGTCCCAAGTGAGTGCTCTGTTTAGAATAAGTATTTGGAGGGAATCTTATATACTGATACAATTAAGAAGCGATTTATGCCCGTTCTGCAATCATATCAAAACAGCTAAGTAAGAAAGAAAAGGAGTAGCAAGTTGAGGAGTAGATAGGTAGAGAAACAGAAGGATAAGGAAGAGTAGATTAAGAACGAAGGAGGGAGAGGAGGAGAGGGGAGTATGGGAGTGTCCAGATCAGCAGGGTGGGGTCAGCGGTACATGGGCAAATGTGGGTGAAGATGGTGGTGTTAACAAGGTCTTAGCAAGCCTTCATTGAAGCCCGGGGGGAGGTTGTACCTAATCCAAGGGCGCCATTTTGTTTCGAATTTGCCGACCTTATTAGTTTCAATAGCTAGCATTTTAGAGTGTATCATAACTTTGTTCATCCTGCCTTTGGTTTCAGAGAGGATTAGGAGGGGGGATTTCCAGGCTTTCGCTATCGTTTGGTTGGCTGCGGTGGTAAGGTGTATTAATAGTTGGAATTGGGGGCGTGTGAGGTTATCAGGTTTAAGGTTTAACAGCGCGATCTTCGGGTCTTTCGGTATTGAGCGACCAAACATCTGGGATATAAGGTCGAAGACTTTCTGCCAGAGCGATAGGGCAGCTCCACCATATGTGGAAATAGGTACCTAGTTTGTTGCATCCGCGGAAAAATAACGCCGAAGATGTGGTGTTAAACTTTGCGGTCCTAGTGGGTACTAGGTACCAACGAGATAGTACTTTAATATTTGTCTCGATTGCAAAGATATTAGGTGATGCTGAGGAGGTGGCGGACCAAATGCTGGCCCAGTCAGATCCGTCTATGGCGTTTCCTAAGTCTGTCTCCCATTTGGTGGTGTAAGATGGTGGGGTATGCGTTGGTGTGTCACTAAGTTGACGGTACAGTGCTGATATGATTCCTCTGGCATGTGGGTCTTTGTTACAGTATTTTTCGAATGGAGAAAGTTGGGTAACGGGCGAGCCAGTGTGGAGGAGAGGGGCATAGAAATTTCTAATTTGCAGGTAGTGAAATAGTTCGGATTTGGGAAGATTGTGCGTGTTGCAAAGGGATGGAAAGGGGAGGAAGGAAGTGGCTGTGGACAGTTTATAGAGTCGGAATAGGTCTGCAGAGAGCCAGTTTCTAAAGGAGGTAGGGGACTCCCAGGCAAGACTAAAGGATGGGTTCTTTAGGAAGGATAATAAGGGATTGTGTTGAGATTGTAGGTTGTGCAATATTTTCAATTTGTCCCAGATTTTGAGCGAATGTCTGGTGATAGGGTTAGTGATATTTGTCCTGTCTGCAGGGTGTAGCCACAGCATGTTGGCTACTGATAAGGGGTCTATCTCGGTTGACTCAATAGCTACCCATAGTGGTGCTTCTTTAGTGGTGTGGTATTTGGTCAATTGCGATAGTTGTGCAGCTAGGTAGTAAGTGTTGAAGTTAGGCACACCAAGTCCACCACTTAGTTTATGTAGGTATAGGGTTTGTTTGGGTAGTCTGGGTTTGGAGTGGCCCCATATGTACGACATGATTTTACTTTGTACTAAGCGCAAGAAATATGATGGGAGGGGGATAGGGAGGACCCTAAACAGGTATAGAAATTTGGGGAAGACGGCCATTTTGACAACATTGACTCTGCCTAGCCATGAGATCGGCAGCGTCGACCATTGGGTTAGGAGCTGTGACACTTTCTTAAGGAGGGGGAGATAGTTGATCGCAAACAAATTGGGGATATTTGCTGTAAGCTTAATACCCAGATAGGCTATATGTTGGGGTTCCCATTTGAAAGGTAAGGAGGACTGTATCTGTGGAATCTCTAATGGGGATAGGGAGATATTAGACATTTGAGATTTGTGGGCGTTGACATGCAGACCTGAGACTTGGGCGAATTCGTTCAGAAGGGAGATAAGATTTGGTGCGGAGATGTGTGGCGCTGTGAGAAAAATCAAGATATCATCCGCAAGTAGGCTGATTTTATGATTGATGCCGCCGTGTTCTATTCCTCTGATGTCAGGATGTGCTCTGATGAGCTGGGCTAAAGGTTCTATACAGAGCACGAATAGCAGCGGGGAAAGTGGGCACCCCAGCCTTGTTCTGCTTAGAATGTTAAACATGGCAGATTTATATCCGCAGTATTTCACATAAGCTTTAGGGTTTGTGTATAGAGAGGAGACCCAGGAGAGAAAGTGGGTGCCCATGCCCCAACGTTGTAGGGTGTATTGCATATATGTCCACGATATTGTGTCAAAAGCCTTTCTGACATCAAGGGATATAAAGCACGCGGGGATTTGCCTAGTTTTCACTATATGGGAAAGGAGTAGTGCGTGTCTGATATTGTCGCCTGCTTGGCGTGTGGGGATGAATCCTGTCTGGTCGCGATGTATCAGTTTCCCAATTATACGATTCAGCCTAGAGGCTAATACTTTCGCCAGTAATTTCACATCAAGATTAAGGAGAGAGATTGGCCTGTAATTTGACCAGGAAGAATGGTCTGAGTTAGGCTTAGGTAACATGGCAATAGAGGCCGTCAGTGTCTCAGGTCTAAATGTAAGTCCTTGTCGTATAGCATTAATGGCGTTAGTGAGGATGGGGGCTAGAATAGGGGCGAATTGCTTGTAGTAGTTGGCTGAGAAGCCATCGGGACCATGGCGCTTATGGGGCTTGAGTGATTTGATTGCCTGTAGTATTTCGGGTTCTGTGATAGGTGAGTCTAGCATTGCACGCTGTGACTCAGATAGGGTGGGTAGAGAAATGTTAGCAAATAAGTTGTCCAGTGAGGCGGTGTCTGGGGTCGTAGTGTTGGAGTACAGTTGGGAAAGTTTTGTTCTGAATGTTTCCAATATTTTCACTGGGTTGCTTGTATATGCATGCCTATCCGTTTTAAGGCGGATGGTGTGTGGGGGGGGGGGTTGTTGACCGTTTTCAAAGCGCGTGCCATCAGCGTGTCGGGTTTATTAGCTTTGGTGTATAGTTTGTGGTGGTATCTGCGTAGGGATTTTTCTGCAGAGTCGGTGAGAAAGAGGTCAAATTCAAGTTTAGCCTTATCTAACCTTCGCCTGTTCGTGTCGTTGGGGTTGGTATGGAAGGCCTCATGGCTAGCAGAAAATTCTGCTTCCAGTTGCTGGTACATGGTTTTGCGTTCCCTCTTGAGAGAGGTGGCTAGTTGAATCAGTTTGCCTCTAATGACGGGCTTATGCGCTTCCCATAAGGTAATGGCTGAGATCTCTGTTGTGGAGTTGGTGGAGAGGTAATCTTTGATGGCTGCTTCAATTACCATATGGTGGGAGGGGTGTGTTAATGTAGTCTCGTTGATACACCAGGTGGTGTCACGGGATCTGGGGATCGTGGACGCTAATGTCAGGTTGACAGCGGAATGGTCAGTCCATGTGTATGGAGTTAGGGTTGAAGTGATTATTTCGGGGATCAAGTTGTTTGGGATCAGGATACGGTCGATGCGAGAAAATGATTTGTGTGGGCAGGAATAATGGGTGTATTTTTTGCTGGTGGGGTTCATATCACGCCATGCATCGATGAGGGAGTGTTTGGTTAATAACTGCTGTAGTGAAAAATTTGGTGTAGATGGGTTGGGGGTTGGCGGTGATTTGTCTAGGAAGGAGTTAATTACTTGGTTTGAGTCTCCGCATATGATTGTGGTGCCGGTCTTATGGGATTCAATAACATTAAATAGGTGGGACATAAAAGCTGATGGGTGTTTATTAGGGGCATAGTATGATACTATTGTTAACGGGATATCGGAGATGTGACCAGTGAGAAGGGTATAGCGGCCCGCTGGGTCGTTTATTTGAGTTGTTAAGGTGAAGGGCACTGAGCGATGGAATGCTATGAGCGTGCCCCTTGTCTTAGAGTCAGCTGAGGCCGAGTAAAACAGGGGGTACACCTGACTCAGGAATTTGGGTGTGTGTTTTCGGGAGAAATGTGTCTCTTGGAGACATGCTATGAGGACTTTGGCTGCTGCAACGGCTTTAAGAGCTTTGGATCGTTTGTGTGGGATATTAAGTCCTTGTACATTAAGGGAGCAGATGTTCAGGGGGGCCATGTGTTTGATGAGAGAGAAGATATAACACAGTACCTGCTCCGACGACCTGTCGCCGCCACGACTGCTGATCCGGGGGAGAGAAGTAGAAACATAGAGAGTAATAGGGGGAGGAAAATAGAGAGAGGTTAAACTCATAGATAAACAACAATATCAATAGTAGATTGAACAAAAAGAGAAGTGGAGAGCGTGCTGGGGATCGGTGAATCCGAGCCCCACAGGCTCTACATATGCGTCCGGAAGACCACATATAGGTGTGGGGTTCTGGAGGCATTTAGTGGGGGAGCAAAAGTGTCCTGTAAGTGGACAACCCCAGCTTAGTCGGACATAACAACAATTTTAAACAGTAAAACAATGATCCATAACTGAATTAACAACGTATTAATCAACTTTACGGGTAAGTGAAGATGGGGTTAGGTCAGGGTGACCTCAGTGTCACTAGGTAGGGTATAACCGATGATAGTGTTGAGCGAACCCGGACTGTAAAGTTCCGGTCCATACCGAACTTTGGGGTGTCCGGGACCCGGACCGGAACCCGGACTTTTCAAAGAAAGTCCGGGTTCGGGTCCGGGGTTCTGGTAATTTTACCAAAAGTTCTGAAAATTGCTGTAAAAAAGTCCAGGAAAGTCCTAGAGGTCTGCAAAATGAAGGGAAATGGGGGTAAGGGTGGGACAAGTGCCCTACAAAGAAATGGGGACAGGGAAATAACTAAAAGCATTTTTAAAAAAATAAAAACATAAAAAAATCAAAAATGGAGTTTTACGAAAATCAATAAAGGGACAGGGGTAAAGAAACATCCCGTGAACAGGGTGGGAATGGGGGTAAAGGGAAGTAAAACGTCTGGAGATCCTGAAAGGACCTGAAAAAATGTCGTTAAAAGTCTTGAAAACCATTTTAATGGTCTTGGGGCCTGGGCTTGGGCCTGAAAGAAACTTTTCAGGCCCAAGGCCAGGCCCAGGGCCTGTGGGGTTTCAAGCCATACCTGGCCTTGAAATGTCAGGCCCAAGCGAGTTGTGATAGTAGCCAATATGGGATGGATCACTGTGACTCCAGTGGGACTGGATTGGGGTAGAAGTGA